>JAANSM010000518.1:0-27228 GCA_036850725.1 Orchesella villosa | reverse complement strand
CCCATTAAAGCTATCAAATGGATGTGTGTTGTGCTATTACTCTCAACTCAAGTGTGATGTGATGAAATGCTGAACTTCTTGTATACATTGAGCATTGGATGTTTGTTTACTATCTGTAAGTTTGGTATCTGCTGTATCTACAGTTAGTATCTGCACTTTGTTTTTGTTTACGTCTCATCGTCACGCTTAAGCATGCATTCAAGGAATGATATGTTTCACCATGAGCTGCACGTCACATTCAAGTGTGTATTAAGGTATAGATATATATATATGGTAACGTGCTCAATGAGTTTTTTTGCCAAGTTATTATTCTCAAGCCATGTTACTGTCATACAGTTATATACACATTTGCAGTAACGGCTAAGCATCACATTTTCTAATCCCTCATCAACTTCTTCCAACGTTCTTACATGCCATTGACTTTGCAAAAGAAGTAAACATCATCATGCATCATCATAAGGATGACATGCAACCTCCCAATATCCGTCTTGTCTTGAAATACATGTGTATACATACGGTACAACCGTCGTAACTCAACCCTTCATTTCATACCTCTTGATTAACATGTGCCTATTGAGTTTTTTTCTTGGAGGTAGTGTGTAATTGAAAATAAAACCTTTGTGATGTTACGTACAAGGCACCACCAATAAATACATTTTTTTACCACGTGAGCATCCGAGCTCCTTAATACCTCCATCTTGATACACAATGAACTGAGTCAAGTGAAACTCATTACGAGCTTAAAACTTTTCTGTGGGTTGTGTATACTGACCCTCAAATTATGGCATGTGATGGCATGGCATGGCATGGGCACTTTGCTATTGAGACTGTGGTTGCCATCATCATCATTGTCATCAATAGTCCTACTTTTAGGCTTTTACCCACTCCAATGGTTAACAACAAGAACAAAGAAGAAGAGGAAAAAAACTGTAGCTAACTTTACCCAGTTATTTCATGGGGATAGAAGAGGAACTGACTGTTGGTTTGACTTTTTTTTGCATTGCATTGGATTGCAGCACTATAAAAACCTATAAAAGCACATAAAGTATGTATTAGATACATCGACAAAATGTAATACTATATATGAAAGATGGTTAGCTTTAGCTCTCTGTCTATGTCTCTCTCTCTTGCTGTTCTTGCTGCAGTGCTATAATCAGTCCATTACATTATGTAGGGCTGCAGCTGGCAATTTATCTTGATATTGCCGTTCGTTGTTCGAACCACTACCAGTTCATTCATGTAACGTTCGGATGATAAATACCTACTGGTCAAACTGTTTTTCATTCTGAGTAATTATTCTTCTGTTTGCAGCAGAAGCGGTTGTGGTTCTCTGAGCCATTTGCATTTTTTGTGCTGATATGCTGTGACCACTGCCTTATAAGTGCTAATATATTTTTTACCAGTTTCAAATCTTGTATGCAGACATTGCGCTACACTACCTTTTGTATTACCAATATCATATTATTTTGTTGGGCTTTCCTAATGTCTTTTAGTCAACAAAAAATATTTTTATCTTGAGAGCAAACACAGACAATATTTGTATTCCTGTAAGTCGATCATTTGATTGCCTACTTTTCACTGTGTTATCATTGAGCTAACTGAATTTTCAAAATTTGAGATTAGAAAAATATGAGATCAAGTAGTAACAGAATTTCAAATAACTAAGGTTCTCCTTTTGTTGTAATAATGAGAACCGTTCAGTGGAAAAAGAGCAAATTTAGGAAAGAAGCAAGTTAGTTTAAATTGGTTTTTTCTGTAGATATGCTATACAAGCATAAATATGTATATATTTATGCGCCATGCTCATGTTTAGTAACTTAACTGCGGCCACTTTCAACTGACAATGTTTCTTTTTGGGCTAGTATAGTTTGCTGTTATCATGATGATGATGAGTAATGGCAGTTGCATAGAGAGCGTTCTTTTGTATAGACATGGTAGTGGCAGTAGGTACTAAGTATGAATATATCTATATAAATTACATGAGTGCTCCATGCATGGTTCATTGTCCATATTATCCATCGCAGCCCCATTATCAACGTCATTCTACAATTTACTTCCTGGCTTTGAGCTTGACATATTATTCTAAATTACACTTGGCTTGTGTGTTATAGTCTCCTTTTTTTCTTTTGCAAATATTTACGCTCATCGTCAGCGAGTAAGCAAAAAAAGCCAGAGCTCTCTATAACTGCCTAGTATTTCCAATGCTTTTATGAGCTGCGTGTAACTTATCGTTGTGTTTGCAGCATTATACTTATGTCTCTCTGAAAAAAAGATAAGTTTTAGGTACACGTAAAGCACTATAAGTTGCTCACATTCCACTCCTTTCTACCCAGTTTGCGTAGTGAAGTCAGAGACAAAATAATGACGGGTAACAAATGCGTAGGGATGTGCTCTCTATGAAATGAATTTGTGCGTCCCATGAAATTTTTTCTCCTTGTTATGTTATGTTCTGTGGAGGCTGAGTTTAGATGGGGTTTGGCAGTTGATGCCTAAATGACTCTGAAATTCAGCTGTTTTATAAGCAATGATGATCACGTAGATTTTATGTAAATTACATAGACCTTCGCTATTTCAGTCTGTGTGACACAACACAGACGGTGACTTCAGAAAGCCAAAAATAACACCCAAAACATTATCATTAGCCATGTATAAAATATTTACCAAACGAGCGCTCTAGCAATCAAGACTTTTCAAGTTAAAATGTCACTTGCTTTCTACGACCACTGACATTTCGTCTATAAATTTCCTGCTTACACATTCTACTTTGTGGCAATCAGTGTATCTCAAGTACAAAATTTCCTTGTTTTTTATGCGAAGCGGGATTTGCTGCTGCTCCCTTGATCAATAATTCAGTAGGAATAGTGTATTTTTACGCAGCAAGCTTGTAACTATGTGAATGAGTGAAACAAAAGAAAACAGTGACAAAATCTAGTTAACACTTTTCAAGCTAGTTTTTTATGAGACACCTAAAGGCTTTGTTGAATACATCAACATTTAGGAGTCCAACCCAATTCATACAAAAACAAATATGGGATCTTTTACTGATATCATTGAAATAAATTTTGTTAGTTTTGAAAATTGAATAAACATAAATTTTTATTAGCTGTGCAATTTAAAGCTTGAATCAAATAAAACAGTATCAGACATCAGCGAAAGCAGGTCGTCTAAACTTGCTGGGATGAGCTGTTCAGTGAGATAAATGCGGTTTCACTTTTTCACTCGCAATGCAAGTCTCATAAAAAGTCTCTAAACATTTGCCATATATCATTATCATCTTTCTTTGTTTATTTAACATGCATGCATATTCACAATTAGTACAATACACTGCGCTGTGACGGAATATAATGGAACAGCAAAGCAAACAAAGAGCAGTTTCTGGTTCAGACCCGATTTTGTTCCAACTTCCTGATCTATGTTCTTAACCAGGGAGGTCGGAAAAATAACACTATGAAATTTGTGTTGTTTTACTATGCCATATATTTCATAGGCGTTGCCACAAGCACACACTGTTTAGCTAATATTTTTTTTAAACATTTATTCTGCCACCACCATGTGTGTCTCTGCTTATCTATTGATTGTGGTTTGGTTCTGTGTCAGTCAGTGTGAATTGATTTCTCGTTATACTTACTGACACAGCTAGTAATGTATGTAATAACATAACTATAATTGTATTTCTTGCTGCTATGTAATATTATCTCTATCATAAAGTCAACAAATAAGCCATTTTGTTCACTTCCGGTCATTCCAGCATAAGAAAACAGTGGTTGGCAGGCTGACACATTTGCTCAATGAAAAAACTTGTGATTTCAAACATATGTCTCAAATTGTGTTATTATGACAACAAAATCTTAACTCGTTATGACTTGTTTCGTAACACAAAGGAAGGGAGGAGGAGAGCGCTGAGTAATAACGCTAAAATGTGTAGTCCGGAAGAAATTGTATCCGATAATTAGTACAATGTGGCTGTGGTATGAAAATACAAACTCTCATGTTATATGATTCTTGATCATGAAACAAAAATGTTTTTTTTGCTCACTTATACCTTTTAATATCAGAGTATTACTTAATGTTTGTGGTGCTTATAAGTATATCTTACTTATATATCTATCACCATTTATTCCACTTAATGAGCCTCAACAACCACACACCGACGGAATAACTATATCCCAATGATAACGTCCAGATTACTTTTCTTCACTTTGATAATATATGATATATCCCTATAATTTATTATATGCGTTAATACTTCATAGCCAATCAACCGGACTCTCACACTAGGTTGGTTTTTACAGCGCAATCAGTTATTATGGTTTTGTTGTTATTATTCTCGCACTGGTAGAGAGATACGCAAATGCTCCTATAAGTACATGCACACATGTAGGTCAACAACTTTACAATGATATTTCAGCTCAATAGATAATTGAGATTAAGTTAGTTGGCACAAGTTTCTTGTTGTGTGTACGTATGTTTACATACACACGCTAGATGCTAAATGTGACTACACATAGCCGACTGTCGGTAATTTTGCGTGGAATTGGTGATGGTATTGTAGTAGTGGTGATGATGATGTGTATAAAAGTCTGACTATGAGATAATTATGGCTTCTAGCATGTGGTAATTCTTGGTGTAAAGGAAATAAATTAAATTTTACTCGTCGTAACCTAACCTGACTTATATTTTATTATTGCATTAAAATGACTTTTAAAGACGTACACACTTTACTCACAGTGCGTACAACAATGAAAACAATGAAATGACACTCGAACTCAGCTTTTTACTCGCAGTTTTTATTGCAAGACATCGTGAAAACAATTTCTGTGGGAATTTGTGGGATTTGGCAACCATTACGTACTTAATGTCAACTTTTTCATTCAAGTTCTTTTCATATTGATAGTATCTGCTCCTACGCATAGTTGAATTAGCCGTCTCGGTGTGTCTAAAAATTCATCGAACTTAATCAGACTCTCGACTAATGGTGAATGGTAATAGGGGAAGGTTTCAACACACGTGAATTTTTCCTTGTCTCCATTCGGGCATTTTACCAATAGTCAAAGTGTGTGACAAAATTGATGAGTGAATAATCATGAATTTATGTGGATTTGCTAGTTGCCAACATTTGTTTCGAAATCATTAACAACCGCACACTCCGCACGAACCTATCATTAGCACACAGACATCGTCGTCATCAACCATTGTTGTTGTAGTGCTACATTCCCAGAATTAAGATGCATTGCTGTGCATTATTGCAAGCACTCGTATAATATACATATGTTGATTCGCTTATGAGATTATTAGCTTAGTAAGGGAAAAGTACAATGCTCTAATTTGTTTTGTATCTCATAAAAAGCGTTTAATATTAAAATGTTTAAGCCATTTAGCGCCTCAACTGTTAGCTATGTTGCGCATCATTATCATTTTTTTTACCAGAACTGGTGCGCAATAATGCAACGTATTGCACTCTTTGCATTTATCATCAGCACTTAATCTCTAATATGCCAAAATGTCAATAATAAGCTGTAAAAGAATGGTAATATAACAAAATACGTGGTAGAGTGGGCTCGATTACATTTCACAGTCCAAATCTCTGCACCAAAGCCGTACTGTTTACAAGGATGACCGACAAATGTTAAATGTTTGACAGTTAACAATTTATTTTGAACTAGAATTCCTTAGAGCTGCAATACTCTGCTCGCCTCTCGAATTCATTCTATATTTGCAAGGTATCAATATCCATAAATGCTTGATGTTATGTTGGCGTCAAAACATTTATACTACTTTGCTCTTCAGTTACGTTTTGATTTAGGACCAAATTAAGTAAGTCGGGTCGCACTCATAAATATCTGCTAGGATATACTCTTTGTCTAGTGCACATGGCATTCATGGCAATTGAAAATGATACCAAAGTATTTGATGTCAAGTAATGGCATGTGCCATGCTATCAGTAACACTGGGCCGCGGTTTGCTATATACTCTTTTTGCAATAATATCTCTATCACACTACGGATTTTGTTGATATTGGTAGCATTTTCATGGTCATTTCTCACACATGTTCCACTTTCCATATGATTTTATTTGATTTGTTGAGCACAAAGTTTACAATTAAAATGAACTCACGTAGTTGGTTGACTTGTGCTGCATTTTGAACATGCAAGTATCATCTAAGCTGTAGTATTTTGGAACTGAACTTCCTGGTTACCCAATAGCGATTAAGAAGTAACTAGTACGCTACTTCCAACTTTACATTATGAGCACTTGTACGCATGTGTAATTCATGCAGGTGCGGAAGGAACGAGTGGTGCTTTTATTTGCACGACTGTTTGCATTTTTTCAGAAAAATAAAATTATAATCTTCAATGAAATCCAATTTTCCCTAATACCTAAGCTATATTTTCATTTTACGCTTTCAGCAGAAAAATGTAATTTGGTTTAGAATGACGTGCAACGTATGCAATTCTGATATCTATTGAATTCACAGTATTTTTCCAATAGTGCTTTCATCTCAACCAAATTTTGGTATTTTGTCTGCCTCAGTGGTCACACTGTCCCGGTTGCATATCCAACTGCCTGAACTGCCACAGAATGTTGAATGAGTTTTTAGTCCCTTTCAAACTAATCATATATGCATACGCGAAAGTATGATGAATACAAGAATGTTTCATGTAAATCCCTTTTGTTAGCTAGAGAGTTATATTATTACCTCGCTGTCTTTTTCACGAGAAAAGTAGCAGTTCAGATTGTATTATTTATGATGATATTTTAATGCACATATTTACAAAAATATAGACAAGCTCCTTGTTGTTCACATTCAGTTTCGGCTGCTGCGCCCACTGCAACTCCTCAATTTTTTTCCTACAAAAAATCATTAGCATTTATGATAGCAGAGCATGCACGCATATTATGCATTGTATTATAGTAACACGCATTAAAAACTTGTAATGTATGCAGGTCGTGTATTATTTTACACTTAAGTGGGGGAGGTATTACAAGACACATTGTTGCACATGCATCTCACACACAAGTATAAAAATGGCAGTGTGGAAATATGTATGTATAAGTATGTGCAGTTGCAGTTCTGTTATCTCGCTGCTTTCTGAATGAATCCATATAGCACATACGTTTTTTAACAAGGATACCTACTTTATCTTTACTTGAAAGGATCTAGCAACAATGCAATATATTGTTGAATAGACAATTAGAAGAAAGGATTCGATTGCGGAGGAGAAAAAAAGTAACACAGTTGTTTGAATCCGCTTTCAGATGTGATGGCAATGTTAATGGCCAAGTGCAATCCACGCAATATAATGTACCATGTTGACACTTTTGAGTGACATAAAATATTCACTTCAAAACTTCAGTTTTCATCTACTTCTTTTAAACTTTTCTCATTGTTTACCACCCTCCCCTGTGCACAGTAATGAAATCTAATGGGATATGCTTGTAAATTTACATATTCTCATAGAAAATTTATGCAATTTTCATTTTGCATTTAATTTTTCTCACCCGAGGCTGTCTTTTGAGACAGTTATTTTGTAAATTCGTCAATCTACATGCTTCATCTAGCTTGCAACTGGGTGGTGAAATGTTTAGATGAACAACTTTCACATTCATAACAAAACCATAAAGTCATAAGAACAAGATAAATTTTTTAATGCATCTATTCCATGGTTCTACTAAAAACACTTCCGATTCCAATATGACCCACATTTTGATGTTCATTGACTCACAAGCACGTCAAGTCATGAGTAATATGCTCCTTGGAGATAGAATGCATCATGTCAATACTCCAAGTGTACTCAAGTGCTACTTGAGCAAACAAAACTCGATAAAACCTGTTATTTCAAGTGCTCTTTGTGCTAAAAGGTGCGAAAGTCGTTTTTTAGAAATACACGCAACCCCTGGAACGTTCAGGAAGGAACATTATGGAGTGCAAAATTCTTCATCCATCGTCGCATTTAGTGCTGCTCTCATTTTTGTTGATGTCGTATTGAAACGCAGAATAGCTTTATAAGAATGATTATCGGAAAACCAAGAGTTTGAACAAGTTCCGTGTTAGTATGGCGAATTTTGTAAACAGGATACTGAAAATTATGGGTGGTCGTGGGTGTAAAGTCGTAATTCTCCCAGCGCCCTACTTTAGAAAAAATAAAAACTTACGAACATGAAATGAACCTCGGGTTTTCCAATTGTACATGACGACATCGCCCTTCCTCTCTCAATTTTATGAACGCTTTCGCAAGATTCCTGGGAAGATTAGCATCTGTCATGTTTTTAATACCCCGCATTAAATCCTGATCTGACAATAATGATTGTGATAATTGTGAAAACACAACTTATTCCTTAAAACTACCGTTGTATTCGGTCCACACACAGAATCAACAATAAATTTTTTACATGTACGCTTTGCAAAAATATATTCTGTAGTGGTGACAAACAATATTTTTGTATTGGTAAATGGATGTCAGACGTGATACAGCAGTTTTCTGGTTTTCTTGATGATAACAGTAAATGTACGCTAACCACACAAATGATACATCAAACTACATCTTACATTTTTCTGAGGACTCATCATCTTGTGTGTCCACGTTTTCTATGGCTCCTCATCCTCTTGTGAACCATTTGAAAATCGTTCTTGCAAACAATCATATTATCATGAAATAGTAGTTGTTCGTCCCTATTTTTTCAAGCTCAAATACAAAATAATTCAGTTATATAAATAAGTTGTCGTGCTTTTTTATCCAAAAACTAATTCGGATCTATTCATGTTCATATTCTTGAAGTTAAAGTCATAATCTTAAAAAAACAACTCCAACACTGATAACGTATTTTTTTACGAGCGCATATGTCAGCCATCATTTTTATTTGTCGTAATGATGAATATTCCGATTCTGATGATGATGATGATGGCGTGGTCTCTAACGCTACCCATTTTTCGTTTAAGGAAGCACAGTAGCAAGTAATAACATATTCATATCAAGTGATGCAATGGAACCATTAAGAAAGTTGCTGCATTTGCATTATTATGTCTTCCAAAAGCAGCCTATATAATTCTCATCTCATCTCATCATCGTTTTCTCAGTTCTCGGAACGGGATATGCTTCAAATGTAGGCGGATATTACTATACTTTGCTTCTCACTCACTCTGTTTTTTTATTTTGTTAGAAACAAGCTGCATGCATAGCCGGTGAGCAACATTGCATTGGCAGTATAATGAGAAGTGACACAAACCTGTTTTACTCACTACATTCAACATTGAAGGAGAAGGAGAGAGAGAGAGGGATGCAACATATTATTTTGAATTCTGAAGAACATCAACTACGAAAGAGATCATTCTGTATAAAGAAAGGAGAATCCTACAATTCCTACATGCTTGAATGCTCAGTTTAACAGTACATTCATCTTTCACTCCATCATGCTTTTGTTCTCGCTGAGTGTGCTGCATTGGTATTACTTGTTTTGTTTAACGACTTTGTTGTTGCTGATGATGATGTGATGTGATGTCCGTTAAAAAAGTGGATTCGTAAACCTACATTTTTAAAACAAGTGATACGTTTTGGTCGTTCTCCATTATGCTGAACATGATTTTCAACGAATGATTTTTCTTTGCAATCCTTTTGTCAACAACAAGTAGGCACAATGCCCCTCACGTCAGTGAAGAATGACTTTTACCTTGCCCATTGTTGTTTGTTGGTCTGTCTTTCAATGGAGTGATGAGTAGGATCATTCATGCACTTTTATAGAGGAAAAATCAATTTTCTTCTGCGTTCCAATCAATACACAAGGGTTTTAACTTTTTGATGTTATGTGAGAGCAAGTTGGAGATAAGAAGTATTTGTGTCAAATTAGGCTCAGCATTTGCGGAAAATTTTGTTTACTTTACGCGAGGGAGTAAGAAAAAAGACGCATTTAAAGTTATACTGTCGGACCTTTCAAGAACGGATACTTTATTCTTTTGGGAAAATCCTGTTTACATCAGCAGGGTGCAAATGTTCTTGGAGTAATTTGACTTGAGCGATACAACATAGTCGTAGTTGTTATGCAGAGTAGTTTTGCAAACTGTCTGATGGCAGTGTGCCATATGCGTCTGGCATGACCCTCGACTTGACACATTGCTCTCTCTCTCTCTCCCTCTCTCTCTCTCTCTTTCTCATTCTCTTGAGCTTTTCAATATAATATTTATGCTTTTTGCAACAAAATGTGACTCACCCATATTCCCTTGTTCCGTTAGCCAGCAAAATACTTAAGTTTGATGAATTACAGCATTTCGCTTTCTGATGAAAGACTAGCGTATTTATGAGTCTGTTTAGATTTTATGCCTACGCTGCTTACTCATGGTGTAATTTTTTTACACAAATTCTGAAAACATATGTGAGGCCATAGTGCTGTAAATGAAATCAAGAAGTGGAAGCCAGGTGAACGCTTCGTTTTATGAATCAAGGATTTTACCATATTCCTAACAATTTATGTACACAAACAAACGTTGTATGATGAATGTGGAAACCAAATGTGAAAAAACTAGGTTATCCTATATTCTCTATTGTGAGTCAGAGAAAAATAGATCAATAAGCGGTTCAGTGGTCACTCCAACTCCGTGAAAACAGTTTCATGTGTTTATTTAAATTACAGTTCAACCCAAAGCCACACACATGTGTAGGATATAGGCATCATAGTCAACACGTCACTTTCTGTGTTTTCACTCCTTTCTTGTCATTCGACGCTGTGTATGAGAACACCCAAAACAAAACATTCTTAGCGTTTTTACCATGTTTTTCAGTATAGATTTAATCCACTAAGGCGAGATTCTCCATTAAACTTTCGGAAAAGGATTTTTTACTAGTGTAAATATTTCACATAAATGTCACGGAAGTTTTTAGGTTAGCATGATGTTTCTTGTAGCACTTTAAAGAAAAGCCAAATCAGGCAATGGAAAAGTAGTAGGTGTAAAATTTCAAACGTCACGCATCAAAATCCTCTAGTCACTTACAAACTATTTTCCCATCATCAATATAAGTATATATTCTATCATGATATGATAAACATTCGTCCTGAATTAGTTTCTTCTCTATATTTTTTTTGTATTTGGTCATTCTTCGAGATATGAGAAAGTTTGTCGGATCCACTTGAGAGTGTGTAAACACAAGATTTGATATGAAGCACAGGAGTTGTCTCTGTGGGGGTGAAAATTCTGTGGTATTTTTATGTCATGTAGCTAAATTTGTATAAGGATAATATCACTTTACATAAACCACCACTGACGAAGGAGTTTTTTACCCTGATAAATGGAAAAGACAGGCATGGAAATGAAAACGAGAAAAAAGTGTCATACAACTGCTACAACAACACAAGGACAATACCATTTATATTTTAATATGACATTACTTCGTCTTGTCAGATTATACATAAAAAGAGGAGCGGAAGGAGAAGAGAACACACATGGGATGCAAATGACTTTTTAGTACGTTTGTGCAACATGCTGTTACTTGATTTCGGAAATTCTTTGATGTTGACTGTAATTCTTTATATATCATGTTCAAACTGGCATCACTTGCTGTAAAACCATGATAACAGCCTCGCACACATGTGTACCCAGTTACCAAATTGGGCATGTGATAATTATTTCTTTCGGCATGGATATGTATGCAGTTCTTCCTTGGTTCTAGGCTTATCTTCTCGGAACTCAACACTTTTGATGCATTGCGTGTAGATTAAGATTCTTTTCCAACAACATTTTACTCCAAGTTGATTATAAATAAACCAATGCCGTGCATAGTTTGTTTGAACAGAATGTCTTGGCTCGTCATCCTATATACTTACTATATATACCTATGTTTATGTAGCAAATAATTGAATTTCAGCATGTAATATTAAAGATGTATTTTGAATGGAAAAATTGGTTTTCTCTTGTTATATTGATTTAATCTTCCAGTTTGGGTTCAAGAACAATCATTTTTATAATGAAATCATGTCTTAAAATAGATTGACGATAATAAGGTTTCCTTAAAACAGTTTATCGATAATGTGCATGTTTTTGGGTCTGAAATTCTCTCAACTACCAAAAATGATCAATACATGGCTTTGTCAAATTTTTGATATATTACCGGAAGGTCAGGTCTCTCCGTAAGATAAATTACCATTTGACTTACATCCACATGTGACATGAGGGTTGTAATGCAAGTGAAGGTAACCACTACTTCAGTTTTGATGTTGCTCCCTGTGTGAATTTAAATAGGGAAAATATTCATACATTTTTTCTTTTCTTATCTTACCGACGTGCATATTAAGATAATGTTTTTTTTCTGACGTGCCGTCGTCATTTATAATGGGAGCAGCTGAAGCTGATGAGCTTGTTATGACTGTGGAGTTGATATTTGATCGGAAGTTTTTATTCCCATTATTGCCATTACTCATCATGCCACATGTATTGTGCTCATGTCTGTACCAGTGGTACCAGTGTAGACAAAGCAATGAAAAAATAACATTTTTCTGCTCATAATATTTAGAGCTTTAGAAAGAGACAAGGTCGCAATAAAAAAGGGCTTACTTAACATTATGGTTGATAAGGTTAAGGATGTCATCTCGGCATACGCTTTATGTCCTTTTAAGCCCATTTAATGAATGCTTCTCCTCCTACCAGAGTCTAACTTCCATAAGTAGCAATTAAACTTGAGTTCATATTACAGTTTAACAACTGAAGGTTTTCTAAACCATCAATAACTTGTCTGAATCACTACAATTTTGTTGATTTTTTTTGTATTGCTGAATGAATGCTTTCATTTATCGAAGTATCGCGTCTGTAATCTGTACAAATTAAAAACAAACGATAAAAAGTATTTAGTATCTCCTGTTGAAAGCCGAAAGCCAAACTACCTATGCATTTTTCTAAGTGTGACATGATTAGCCTCAATGCTTTATGCATATATATAGCAATCGTTGAATATTAGGGGTAGTGTGCTATATAGTGTTTTATTAATTGTGAAAAAGGCGCTGGAAACGTAAATAAAGTTCAGGAATATCGATTCGTTCCCATAATATCCCATCTGGTACTACAGGTACAATATATAGGAAAGCTTCATGACGTGTAAGTAATATGCCGCGTCCCAACTAGAAGAAAAAACTGTTATTGCTTAGAGTTTTAGTAGCAAGGAACGATAATACATACCTTATCACACCACTTGAGAAAAAAAAATGTATTACGTGGGGAATATAGCGAAAGTTCAATGAATTTAGGAATGACCTCCTTTTTTATACTATACTGAATATGTGTAATACACTGCTAGTTTTCTGCCTTGCCTTCCTGTCTACGTGGTCCAGTAAAATTGGCACTGCCCACACTCAGCTTAATGATATGAAATGTGATAGTAAGTATACGGTTTGATGTTGCTGCAACGCTATATGAACCAAATTTAGTATGGCATGGTCTAGTTATGGGTGTTTAAGGAGAAAGAGGAGCAGCGCTTACTGTGCATTTTTATTAACTTTCTTTCTTCTCTTCTTATCATAATATGATATGTCTATGTGTTAGCCAATGTATATATACCCTCTTAAAGTTCCTTCCTCTAAATACATCTTATACTTGCTGCCGAGCTGCCTTATCAAGAAAAAATTCTCGTAAATACAAAATAGAGAAGAGAAGAAAAAATTCTTGTACTTTTATACTCTCTTAGTAAGCCCACTTGAAGAATGCATGTCTTTGCGTTGCAGATAAAAGTAAATGATGTATAAAAAGGAGCTGCTGAATTGACCACTTTTCTTTAAATGCTTCCTATTTCTTACGCATCAGTTCTCTTGGAATGAGGAATGGTATGACATGTCATGTGGAAATCAGAAATCAGCATCATGTCAGACATAATGATGATTCCTGTTATACTTGTGTTTAATAAAAACACTTTGATTAAAGTAAAAGTTATGACTCCAACTGCCTTACTTAGGCTATATACTGCTAGTGATACTTAGTTTGGCTGACTCATAATATGTAAGTCAAGTCATATTAAATTACTTTTGAATGTGATCAAGTCATGCTTGCGTAAATGTGAAGATTACTTAAGTATCAGCTACCTTTTCTCTTTATGCGCTCGTCTCTTTCATGTAGTTAAGAATCATGTTGTGAGTGCTATGGATTGAAAGGATGGTTTTTGATGACTGAACAAGAGAGTTTGGGAGTCATCTCATTGAATTTTAATTGATGCTTTGCAGTTATGACATTTTGGAGGTTTGAGTTACCAAAAACCATATCGTAAAGATGATAAGGATGTATATAATTTTAAATGCTCTCACATTTGACGTAATTTCTAGTAAAGTGAACAGAAAAGCGATGAAAAAGACCGACCAAAAGGCTATTTTGTTGCTGTAACCCACAAAATTTTCGAAGAGTAGTTCATAGTTGCTTACGTCCGTTTTGCTATTATTTGAAGCATAAAATGAGGATATGACGTGCAATGAATTTTCATCTTCTCAGTTCATGGTTGAACAGAAAAGGGTAAAAGTTTTTAAGTGTATCATCGTCATCAACATTCGCATCTTGTGGCCGAGTTTAGATTTGGAGATGTCATGTTTTATGAAAAAAGCATCATAAAAAATATGGATGTCTTGTCTGTTTCGCATACGTAATGGAAGACATTTCAGAACCAGTTAGTTATTTACAAGCGTTGTATTTTATACAAAGTATAACATAGAGGTCAACCCACGTCGATCGATTTTCTTAATAAATTTTCTACTTGAATATATCCCCAAAGAAATTTGTTTTAGTTGCAATATGTTTATTGGTTATTCTTGACATGGCTGGACGGCAAATTTCATATATTTGTATGCATACATTGTATGGAGACAGGTTAAGTAAAAACGTTTTAAAGCTCACGTTCAATAGTCCAAGTTCAATCAATTCGGATTTACAGTTGTGTTTTCCATTACTTATTTATTGGGTTTGAATGGCAATTTACTTCAAGCGCAGAGGAAAAGTGATTGAACAGTGAGGACGAAAATGAGTCGTGATCTCAAATACCAAGGTTTTTCATTACTAGGGATTGAAAAAATATATATCTATATATTCCTTTAGCTTCAGCCGCCAATTTATAAAGACGTTTTAGGAATGGTTTAGAAACCGAGGGCAAACTTGACGTCATTCTGGACTCTCTTCTTGTTTCCTGTGGAGGAAAGCAAAGGCGCAAACAACCACATTAAAATATATACACGAAGGAATCTGAGAAATGTTGAGGGATAGAAAAATCATTAGTATCGTGTGGTCCATTTTTCTGACTCTTTCTCTCTCCTAAAATATGGAACTCGTTTCGTCTGACTTTCCATGTAGCTCGGGATGTCTACTATGTACATGCTAGAACCGCATAATGTCTCCAGTGTCATTTCCGTCGTCCTTACTTTGATGGAGTTGTGTCCATTATGCATTGCTTTGCGCGATGTCCTAAATTAGATCTCTGTGTATGTATTTTTTGAATCAGCTCTCTGCCCTTAAGATTCACACTCTTGCTATACAACGAGAATAAATGGATTTCTCCGTCTCGGTCACTTTTTTATTCGCAAGAGACACCAACTACTTAAGTACGCTTGTATATCTCTAGGCTATGATTGCTTCACGTTCCAAAGCACTATCTGAGAATGGGCCGACAGAACACAATTTCTTTCAAATAAATGTACTTATTTCTATTCCCGTTATGTCTGGATGTTGCACAGATATACTATATATAAATGTACATGTCTACAATTACTTCATAATGCTAATGCCACGCCCACTCCTACTCAAACATTGTGGTTTGTTTATCTTTCGTCCTTTGAGCGCAACTACTTCCGTGTCTTTTGTGAAACTTTCCGTTAAACTTAGCTAGCACACATTTCTTCTAACGGTTTATCCAGATTTGGAGGATGAACTGCAATTAACGATGTTTCTACTGAGTTGACACACACTCTAAACAACTCGTTACTCACTCATTGCCAGTGTGTGATTTTGCTCTGTCTTAAATTTAATATGGGATCCTCAATTATTTACTAACTCGTGGAGAGTGTCATGTCATGTTTTCACGGTCTATTTATTGGTTAATTAAATAAGTTCAATCATGCTTCAAAGTCGTTTGTCTTTTATCTCACATAAATGCTACCGTTTACCAAATATATGGTTAAACCAAGCGTAGTTTTATGAGAGTGGATACTTTTAAGTTCACTTTAATGTGCATCATTCTTTGCATTTAATTACGAAATTAATGGGGTTTAACCCGTAAAGGAAAATACCGGTTTATGACTTTTACTAGTCACTCACATAAACTCGGTGAAGCATATCTTAAGCTTTGATTAAAAGGAAGACGTTCATAGTTTTATTTTATTCTGAGTTTTATCGTCATTCAACCACTCAAGTATGTCTTGCCTCGTCAAACAGCACATTTGACTCTGACATGTTTCTTATGACACTTTCTTGTGTGTTGGCACTGAAGGTTAGAGAAAAAAAACTTCGTCAGACAGCAGTCACAAGCTGTCATATGTTGTTCCGCATTCACGTATGGGAAGAATTGAGGCAGAAAACTAAGTTGGACAACTGGAGACGATAAAAATATGTATGTAAGTATATATAAGGATACGCACGGAAGTTAAGGGAAAGCGGATGACGTGACATGGACATGAGAGTGTTTACACTCCTTTGGGAACTCTCTTGATCAAACATAAATAGGAATTTTTCCATTTCTATAGGCAATGTAGAATATACCTTTAGGAAAAAAGTGAGTGATGTGATATTGAGAATGGCTTTTGTGCTTAAGTACTTGTGTGTTCCGCTGCCCATGGGTCATACTTTTAAACATCATCTGTCCGTTGTTAGATTGTTGGAATGAAATAGATATACTCAAACCATTCATGATGGGCTACTCAACCCAAATGGTGTTTGCAAGCTCTCATATGACATTACTGTGGATATCAAATTCCGGTGTCTAAAACGTACTGAACTTTATGTACTCTAACATGACTACCGCCTACGTACACTATTACCTTGAGCTTTCTCTGTAACAGTCATAATCGACATTTTTGTTCAGCTATATTTGCTTTTCTTGAGATTTGAGACTAAATAAATGCAATTAATCACAAAACGGTAAAATGGCAAGTAAATAAACATCGATTGAGATTTGATGGCAATCAGCAATGAGCTAATAACGGGTTATTTAGTATTCACTAAAAAGGCCAAACGCAATAAATATTTAATTACATCGGAATTCTAATTGCTGGTGCTACAGGATTTTTTTTATATATGTGCTCTAAAATCACTGTAAAATTAACCAAACTGATTGAATCTCAAAAAATCGTGTAGTATACTAAGTTTTGGTATCAGAAGTGGATAGACTAGTGCCTTTATTTTATAGAAGCAAAAAACTAATGAAATCATTTATTGCCATTTTTACAGTATCCTGTTGATAAAAGACTGGTTTAGTAACCAAATTACTTGACATCCAATTAATTTTTTTACCTTACAGTAATATACCAACAGGTGCAGGCATACATCACCAATCAATGAGAAATAAATAACGCAATCTATTCTTGAAAGCTACTTAATCTTATACTAAATCCCATGAAAAAGTATACAAACGCTAAGATAACACGTTTAAATATTTGCGTAAATGTTTAATGGTCAAAAGAGTTCACGCTTACTGGATTCTCTCGCTTAAAATACCTTTTTATCGTTCACCATTACCAATACAAACAAACCTCGAAGCAACGCATTCTTTTTTTTTGAGGGATTCAGTTAAGATGCACTACTTTTAAGATGGTCGATAGGCATCTCGCTACTATAAGCACACGATCAGTAAGCATGCACATAAATATATATTTTCAAGCATCCAAAAGCAGTATATATAACGCTAACAGTAGTAAGTACTAATCTTTTCCCTTGTAATGAAGTAACAATCCTATTTTGTAGTCTTTAATATATTTCCCTGTAAGCATAACAATATATAGCATAAGTATTTACTTATATACCTGTACGCAATGCTGTCGGACGATGATATTTTATACGCAGCAAAGCAAGGGTATTTGTACTCCTCTTGATGAGGTAGACGGTAGACTATCTATCTGTAAATTAGGGATCCAATCCAACGAACGATCAAGAGGTAAAGCCAACGAACGGTGTGAAGGAGGAAGAAGTAGTGACGTAGCATAGTGCAGATGAAGTGTACTGCCGAAGTTGTAGACCAACGACTGTGTTTGAACATGGTTGAAAACACTCATGCATAGCATCAGCTCAGTCACCCTATAATATATGTATTCATTCCTTTGCATCTCAGTTTGAAGTCAGTGCATTGAATAATCTTGTGAATGTGTAGAATATAATATGCTGATGCTACCAGACGACTCCATTGTTGTACCTATACCAAGTGTATTTGATTAAGGTGAGGTGAGGTTTATTTCTTGTTGATGCACATACTTTTATGTATATACAGGATAAAGTTGTGTGTGTTCTACCGATTGATTTCTTCAATTTCTTCATCAACTTTTGTATGCACTGCGTGAAGTACTTACGTTGCTACAATTTTGATGGACGTCGTTTATATTCTAACACCACATTATTGGCCTTGCACAGAAAGCATTAGTGTATGGACTACGATTATTTTCAATTGAAGAAAATTCAATGTGATCCCCAACCCAAAGTCGTACAATTCTCAAAGAAAATATTTTTTGATTCCCAAATGTGATACAAGTTTAATAAAGTTTGCTAGAGTCGTAAAATTCTCATATATATATATAAACCAATTTGAACAAGAGCAAAGAGCAGAAAAATACCTGAAAATTATTAGAAAGTGAAATTTGGTACATTAAGTATACATTTAGGGTATATGATGTATGACTATTGTAGATACAACTGTAAGAATTCAATTTCATATACATAATTCAAAAGTTAGGAATGAAAAATCGTTTGTACAATAAAATATCTTGAACGTTTTCTCGCCCTTTGTTCTCTAATGCTTGGCCAAGGACCCACTGAACTCACAAACCATTTGAAACCTATCATCATCATCATCTAAAATGAAATGGTAATAGCATTGAATATTTGGATAAATCTCGAATGTTTTGTGCAAAGCAAAGACTATTGATTTCTATCGAACTTGTCGTAACTGTCGGATGTGATAGGGATTTTGATTTGAAGCAGGAAATAGTCAGCTCAAAGCTTGGCTGAAAAAAAAAGCAAAATTCCTAGTTTATGCATTGCTTCGTTCAATTTACTGACAGTAAAATCGAAATGGAATGGCAACAGCAAAGGAAGTTTCGATTTGCGTTTCTTGCAAAAAAAAAAGCAACAACTATTATGGGATGTTCTCGATTCCGCATTTCTTTTGAAAAGCTATACACGATATTATCTTGGAGGGCTTCTTTTTTCTAAAGGAAGATTGATGATTCGGTTTGTATGGAATGTGTTTTTGATTGTGGAACTTAAGTTGCAAATATTAGCTTTTATTCTCCTACTTTTCCAGCACAGTTAGCTTTGGCAGCAACAAATTGACAAACGGAGATTTTCTTTTATGTATTTATTTTGAGATGACGTTTGAAATTGAAAAGTCGTAAGCTAGCTCGCCGATGTCATAAATTAAAAAGAAAACTGTATGTAACTCTTTTGTATTTATATCATGCACAGTAGTTACATCATGTTTTATTGCTATTTAATTTATCTGACAAGCGAATATTTGGAGGACAAAACCTTGAAGTGGATTCAACAGAATTATTGTTACATATTCATGCATTGTAGAATGTTTAGTCAAACTAAAAGTCGTTTCCTGTCAATAATCTAACTTGCCATATTACATTCATTATCTCTTAATTTCCTTCAGAGCTCCTTCTATATAAATTTTTGTTTCTATTGAAGGGTTCAACTTGCCTTGTGATTTATGTTGCCTTTCCTTTTTCCAAAGTTTCCATGTTAAACAATTTTGAGATTAAAAACAATGTAAGTATTTTTGCCTGAGTGAGTTGCTGAATTATACATCTTGTACTTTATTCCATTTATGCTTCCTCCTTGATTCAAACTGTGTTTATTTTAATAACCATAATGTATTCACAAAATGTTAGGTACCAGATGAGGAATGTAGGTCTGCATAACTTTATATGTTGTGTTGTATTATCATATATATACATCTGCATTAAATTGATTACTGTCTAGCTACTACTTTGTATCAGTTGGCTCTTTAAATAATACTTTTTTTTATCAACTAACTTACGTAAACACGACTGTAGTTAGCATTCGACACATATTTTTTAAATTGACAAGATTTTCTAGAAGATAGTCTGGCACCTTTGGTCTGGTGGATAATATATTGTTTGATCGAAGTTTGTAGTAGTTTCACCTGCTACTGGTTGAGCAATAAGATATTTCCTCGGATTTAGGTATCATTTTATTATCTCTGCTTCCTCAGTGATACTGTCTGGTTGTTCTGCATTATTAATATTACTTGATACTTGCACTTGTTGATAATAGTTTGCAGGGGTGAGTCATTCGTTTGGAATGATTTTGAACCAGTATTGCATTATTACTTGGTTCAGCAATTTTCAGACACCTTTTTCTTAATAATTTGCATTCGAGTGGAGGGTTGCTTAACGATTGAGGTAGCTGTATTTTACTCAAACCCTTTGTACAAACCTTGTTTTAAAATACCTTGCATTAAAGTACCTGAACAATCTGAGGTACGGCAAAGGGAGACAGGCTTGGTAGCACAATCCATCTAAAGTTTGTGCATGAAGAATTGGAAAATTTTAAAAGTAAAATTGAACTCCCTCTGACTTTTGCTTCTACCATATTCTAACCATCATCCATCCATTCCTCGAAAATCCAGAGGATTTAAACTTCTTGTTTCTTCTACTTCTGCAACAGCTTTAAATTGAGCGAGTGAGTTCAAGTCAGTCCATCCCTGCTTTATCGTACTAGCAACAGCAGCCATCAGTAGCATTTTCGATGTTATACTTGTAATGGAACAGAATCGATAGGAGAGCGTCTGCTTGTATTTGTGCAGGAAAAATACAGCCTTGCACTCCAATGCTAGCGATAGTTAAGAAGGAGCACGCATTTTCAGTCCGACAAGTATACGCACACGCACGCATGCATACCAAGTTCTGCAGTGAGGAATAAAAACCAGAGAAGAGACAGACACGCACATTTGCTCCCTCACTCTCTCTCTCTCTCTCTTACACACACACACACACACATTTTGTGACTCTACATGGTCAGAATACACCGTCGGAATATATATGACAAGCAAGAACCCCCTACAGTTTTAAACATCACACAAAGTTTGGAGTTTTTGCCTTTACCTACATGCATATTACATCCATGTGTAATCATCCCTATTCGTAGGGTATTTTTATCGATCTTCCAACGAAACAAGGAGCCCTGCAAGCCACTAAGAATATTGCAGCAGAATAAGCAAACTCAACAGAGCTAACACTTGCAAAGCTAGTAGTATTCAATTCGATTTCAATGCATTGTAACACATGTATTAGGAGCCAGAAGAAGGGATAGAATTAGCGTTTTTTGGCTAGCCATGGACCATGTACATTACCGTGATCTAATGCAGATACACATGAAAGGAGGATAGACACATTATTAGGATGAGTGAGCACACAAGTATTCTCCTTATGAACTCAATGGAACAAGGAGATTCACGATGAGAAAGGATCTTATTCTCAGTGACTCGACTTGACGCTGCACACTACGAGCGTCACACGGTAACTCAAGATGTGGGGAACCAACTCTGCTATAATGTTCTTATATATGAATTTATGGATGCATGCATAATATGCATAGCGACTAGGAGTGGATTGAGAATCATATGAACTTTATCTTGAAGACGAAGATATGAGAAGTTTTTTTAAAAAAAGGAGTTGAAACTAAAGGTAGAAAAAGGGTTTCCTGATAATTTAGTGCTTGAAATCGGGGTTCATGTGCTCAACTGACATGGAGTCAAGAATGTACAATATTATCCGTGTGTATAAGCTCTAAGCTACCAACCATTACAAATACTTGGAACGATGTCAGCTGCATTTCTGCTGCCTCCTACTGGATGGAACGATATTATTATTACTCACATTACCAATCACTGAATCAAGTTTGAAGGGGGTTTTAACCCTTGTTTTTATGTCAAAACAAGCTTTACGGTAATAAGTATGTTCGTGTTCCCAAAAACGTACGGCTATGAGAGAGAGACAAAGACAGAGAACTCTACTTCTCTGTCTATATATGAAATGGTAAGCAGGCGGAGGGCAGGCACGCACGCAATAAAAGAAACCAGAAACGCCAGTGTATTGCCGTAACTGTTTCTAGGAAGCAAATTAAATTACATCAAGCACATTTTCCATACGTTAAAATTTGGATAGTGCATGATGGGAAGTTGAAATTCTCTGTAGCCACATCATCAGCTATAGCTTTAGCTGCCCAATTATTTTCTGTCAGAACCGAGCATGATTGCATATCTCCCCTGTGCATCAGTTGCTGAGGGTAGCTCCATTTGTTTAAAAAACTAAAACCTTGAATCACCCCCTTATTGTTTAAAAGCACTTTCAAAAAAATCTCATCATCATCAATACCCCCAACTTGAGCATTTTTGTCGGGCCGCCGCCGCTTTTACCCATGTTTCTGTATAAGCTTACGGAATATGATGGGGTTGCTAGTCAGAAAATGTAAATTTATATGACATGCCTACTTTCAGCACAGCAGCAACACCGACGGTGACAAATAGGGTTGGTTTATTGACAAAAAATTCATTTAACATACTATTGAATACTAGTGATTAAGCTTCAAGGATGAATCACCATGATGCTTTCAAATTCATGTTCTCTTCCTTCACTTCTTCCCTAATGGTCTCTCGCCATTCAAGTCAATGGCCACTATAATGGCTGGACCAAGCCTACAGTTTATGATTTTGCATGCATGCGTTACTTCATGCAACTCATAATTGACATTTTGTTAATTTCAATTCAATACCTTCATTTTAATATTTTACAAGACCGCTCATGAGCACACTAAAATGCATGCACAGGTAATAAAAGTTTATGCCTCCAATAAACTTTTTAAGATGGGAAATGGACAGCAAAGAACATCGAGTATATTCCACTGCAAAGCAACATAATCAATACAAGCAAAAGAACCAACTTTCAAAAAGTGATGGGTAGGATGTACGAATCATTTAAGGATTTGAAATTATCCTTTTCAGCTCTATCCGTTATTATTCCAAGCCAGAAGTGCAAATGAACCTTCCACCGTATTTATCTAGACATAATCCTCAAGCCTCTTTTCCATCCCAGAAGTATTTATATGGCCCTTTGAATTCAAACGTTTGCTAAAACTGCGACTCAGGTTTATTATGACTCGGTATTAATGGTGAGATGCCGTGAATGATTGAGAATTACAAGAAAATACAAGTTGTGTTTTCATATAATATTGTGAGTGTAGATAATGGGTGGATGCGTGAAGAAGAGGGGTAGAGAGTTAAGCGATTTATTCAGGTGTCGGACGAGAGAAAGCCTGAAGGTGCATTATGGGAGATTAGTGTGTTCATTCTACTTTGTGTCTCTTGTGTGCAAGCAAACTCAGGCAAGATTTTTATGGTGGGTAGTTTTATGAAACACCTTGGGTCGGAAAATAGACCAAAAATGCTTCACTTTTTCAAGCTACTCTACCTTTCTGTGACAAAACTGATGAAATGTATTGTAAGTGGTGGTAATGACGGTTCTCCTTTAAAAGGACTATCACACTCCTCTATACTTTAGTTTAGTTGATGGTGTGGTACAGAGTGCATCAAATATTAATATGATTCTGAGATGTAAGTTGCATCTCTGTGATGAAATGATATATTATATGCATTCATGTTTCTTCAGTACTGAGTACAACTATATGATCACAAGGTAGTCAGCAACAAGACCCTTTTACATGGCTCCACCATTATGAAAGGAAGGAATATGATGAGGATGACAGTCCTTAAAAATTTACTGCTGCACTTTCGTACTTTATTGTAAACTGTCTATCTGGCTGGCAGGGCATTGTTGTGCATATATACGTTTTTCGCTCATTTCTTTCCTTGTAGATCTGTGACCTATTTTAAAGTCGGTCGATGTGTTCCACCGCAGTGAATAGTAATGTGGTGTGGCACATCAAGTAGTAAACAGAGAGTAAGTACTGCTAACATAACATAACAGCTGTTGTGTGTGCACTTCTCATTTCAACAAGTCAAGTGCACTTCTCTGTATCTTATGCATAACAATAATAGGATGACATCAACTCAACCAACACACCTGGGTATTGACATTGTTCAGAGGTAGAAAGGTGTATTCAACGGATTGCTGTTTGCTAAAAAAAATTGTTTGCACGTCGAATAGAATGAAACATAAATGTAAGAAAAAGAAATGACAACAAACACAGTTTCCTCTTTAAGAAGTCTCATTGTTATCACTGCACACAATTCTCATTGCTAGTCACGTCACAGCTATGATATGTAGTACACTTTGTGAGGAGATGTCTTAATGCAAAAACATGGTTTACAGCTTGAATTGACAAATCATATTGCACAGAGGTCTTTTCTATAGCACCACTGGATGGGTTTTGCTAAAGTCATATAATATTATTAGCGATATACAATAGACAACCTAGTCTTGAATCCGGGGTTCGGGAAATACTAAATAATATGCATGGAAGTTTAACTTTTTCAAAGGCCTTTCAATTCAAGCAACATCAAACAATCAGCATCATTATTTTATTTAGCTACCTACACATATAAAAAAAGAGAGCTTATTACGGCATGTGGCCAACGTCGTATTCTAAACCCACCGATCCGTAAGGGCTTTTAACAGTTCAGCAAGTGTTTTCACAAAGCAGTCCGTCAATAATACAAAGAGTCCAAGTCAACGCTTCTCGCAAAAGCTCGAGCTTTGCTTTTGAACTAATTTTCTTTGTGAAAAGTACTACTCGTTGTGTCCTTCTCGCGCACTAGCAAGTCGCCACTTGAGTCCTAGTGGTTGTTGTAGCGTGACCAAAGTATAAGGTGGAAGTCGGAGAATTGCTTAAATAATGAATGTCATATTGTCTCATGAAATCACACTGTGCCTATATCGCATAAAGGGTAAAGTATGATGTGAGCTTGTCATGCACTATATTTCCCGTAAAGGACTCCCTCTCTATTCTGAGCAGCTTTGCGTGTGTGTGACTGGCCAAAATTTGAAAATGAGGTATTAAATTGGCTCACTCAGCCTACGTGCTATGTATCTATGTAATGTAGTTTTACTAATACTGCTGACGCTGTGGCTGCCTCGATGCATATTTAAGTAAGTCCTTCTTTTTTTTCTAAGCTAAACTCGAAAAAAGATTAGTTCATTACGTGTGCAGTAATAATGATGATGAAACGATACACAAACAGAATTTAATGATGAAAAGCTTGAGTACCCGGAAGACTCAGGATTAATACTATTATCATCAAGCAACTTAGAAAAGTCATTGTTCCAATAAAAATTCTAATTAATACATTCATTCGGTTTCGTAAATACGATGCATGTATCATTAAGCTATGGAAAATCTAGATCTATTTGAATGTCTGGAGCACATGCCAAAGGAAAAGTGATGAATGATCATACTTCAAGAAAAAAAATACATTTTTTTGCAGTACCATGGCCATAGATGAGCAGTATTGTTTGTTTAAGTTGCATTTTTGGCAACGAAGCTTTCTGTCTGTTCCTCATCTTCAGGGATGGCTCGTGGTGGTGACATAGCCATGCAAATGAATACTTGAAATAAATTCACACCAATACTAATACCCAGTTACTTAGCGGCCAAAGCTCTTGAAAATTCTTCGTCTAAAATCACTGTTCCAATAATAATGAGCTGTGTAGCACGCCTTTGTCAACAGCCGAAAGCTATTCATACCGACGATCTAGGAAATGCAATGCAGTTGAATAAGCTGAGGGAGTTGTGAGTGTGCTAATGAACTTGTTTAGAACGAAAATAATACAGTTTTGGTCATATTGGGAATCTCAAGGTCCAGTTTTTAGCGTTTTGTAGACGTGCCAACACCAACCAACCTGTGTACTTAATATAATGTTGAGTGTGAGATACATGCATATATAAGCTTGTCAAAATGCACGAACATTTTCATGCCATGACCATTATAAATGTATCTGGTAGCTCGTGTGTTGTGGCTACGACTGTAAAGCTCATGCATAAATATGTATATCGATTAATTTTTTTTGCTACCTTTTTTCATGAGCCATTGCAAAGTAGCAAATTAATGTGCGATGCGTTGGTTTGAATACCATGTATACATAACAGTTTTTAACCGAAGGCTCACTCATACCATGTCCACTTTATAGTATAGTTTTTGTATCAGTAGAGTTTCATATATGCCTACATTATTTCATCTGATAATCTGCGAGCTCGTAACTAGCCAGTAAACACATTTTGGCTGTATATGGATATGAATCGCATTTATCCATTTTGATGATTTGCCTTTGTTTCATAGGAGGATCCATTGTTTCTCTCAAGCTTTTTGTCGAATATTGCACTCATCACGTAGGGGTTGTGTAAGTTGTATTATGTGTGTACAACAAACGAGATTGCATGAAAATGATGATGGTTGTGTTTGCTTTTATACTTCCCTGATGGGAAATTGGTCAACTTGTACGGTTAGGCCAAGCAGTTCATCTGAAACGGTTTGGCCAATCTGTAGGCGGAAGGAAGAATCGATTGTATGTGCAATTTACATTTTTTGAGCTATTCCTTCGTTTAGGCGGAAAGACACCTTACTTAAATATTTTTTTAATATTATATGGTATTATTACTTAATAATGGGCATAGGTCTCCTCCTAATTATTATAATTGTTGATCGTCGCTGGTTTGCCTGCGGATGATGGCCTTTGTGTAATATTAACAATTGAGTTAAATGTTGTTAAGCAGGATGTTGTGTGAGGGAACGGATGGGATATTGTGGAAGAAATAAATGGCCAATGTAGCGAAGCAATGTACATCCTCACGTATCTTTACATTACTTACTTACTTGCTTGATGATTTAAGAATGTATTGCCGAAATTGAGTTTGATGATAACAGTGTTAATAATTGAGAAAAATCGACTTGAAGGTCCTCAAATCTATATGATTGCTATGTATGTTGTGTTGTGTGTGTGTAGACTTTACTGCACACATAATGATCATGACTAGGGCCCGGATAAATATGCTGTATAAAATGGCAAAATATGCATGCTGGTATGCTCTTAAAATGACCA
>JAANSM010000517.1:0-27249 GCA_036850725.1 Orchesella villosa | reverse complement strand
TATATACTCGCAGTAAATACATTGAGATAAACAATTAATAAAGTAAGGCTGCGGAGTCTTGTATATAGCCGTGGCTAATTGACAAGACTAACTCCGCGTTAAACTTTAAAACTACTCGTTCCTTGGAGGGTTCGTAGTATTGCGTTATTACTTATTACATGTGTGATGAAATATCTATGTGTACAGGAGAAAATTATAGTTCGTCGTACACTTCCCCTCTAATGCTTCCCCTTTGTCATCAATATCAATCTAAAGAATCCCCTTGTCAACTGTCTAATAAATTTCAAAACCGTTAACCTTCGAATGACAAAAGTATTTCCAAGCCGGACATCTATTGGTTTGCAGGACTTCCTAAATTTACTCATAACAGACTTCTCTCTTTTCGATTCCCACTGATGATATTTCCAGCTCAATAGAATCCTTTTTCCATACAAATGCAGGTAACCTGCCATCAGTAGAATTGTACACCAAGCGAATGCCATTACAACCGACCACCCACCCAGAAGGGCAATGCTAGTAAGCCGCATACGATATCCATTTGTCAGCACAGTGAATGCGGAGAAGACCAACATTTTCCCCATAACAGTTTGGGTTGGAATAAGGATTTTTCCAAGAACTTGATTCAGCTGCTGTTGAAGAACTTGCACAGTTCTGTAAGTATAAATGAGCATGGGTGGCCGCCTCAGTTGGTCAACGGCGTAATACCGCCTTTTTCTTCCCAAGCGCAGTTCAAGGACAATGAACGGAATTACAATGAAGCCGTAAAGGTAGAGAGTAAGACAAAATACGCATAAATTCATGTAAGCAATCAGCATAATATAGCAAGGGTGCAAGCCAACCAAAATCACAATTAGTATAGGGGCGTCATGAGGTAACAGGTTTCCAAATAGATTAGGAGAATGGGGAAATGCGATGATAAATATCCAATTTAGAAGTGTGAGTAGGGTTAAACCAATCATTATTATGATAAATCCAAACTCGATCAAAAGTGATACTTTGCTTTTGTTCGGGTCGAAACGGGGGTAATAAACACCTGAAATGTGTTAAAATACACACATCTTTTAATTTTGATAACTTAGCTTGACTTTTTAGGTATAAACTGATTCTTTGAATTTCTATTACGATTCATGTGTCGAAGAAAAAGTTGGAGTGAGTTGAAAGCCAAAATAGCATCATTTTCCAGGTGAGTCATTAGCCAAAACATTTCGAGTGGAATTAGGCCCGCAGTGGCACACACATATGCCATGTTAAACAAATCATATTGTTGTAGCAGCTTAAATCTTATCGCTTGAATCATTCCAAAACTTACCCACACGAGAAAATTTATGGAGTGAAACCAAAACAGATTTCTTGCACGTTCATGAGGCACAACGATCCCTTTGGTTTCGTCCCAAGTGCCAGGGACAATACCTAATATTACTAAGGGACGTGCACAGTGCAGGATTAATGTTTTAAGCCGATTTGATAGCATATTTGCTTTATAGTTAAAGAATTTTTTTACTTAGATTCTTCAACGAAATGAATACAAGGACTGAAAGCTTCGACGAATTTTTGAGCTTTAGGTAAATAAAATTATGTTCCGTGAGAGTTAAGTTCGTATTTTTCCTCTTATTAATAAAATGGGGTAGTGAGTTCCAGCAAAATGCTTTGAATTACTAGCAATTGCTCTTAAGTAATTTATTATTTGGTAAAAATTGGATACTTATAGTTGCTTTAATGGAGTTTAAGTATTGAATAATGTGTTTTCGAGTACTTTAATATGATATAATTATGTGGAGCAGAAAATATCTCTGAGTTTTGTCATTTTTTACCGGTAAATTATCAAATCATAAAAACATATAATGGTTCTTTTAAAAGAATTTCCTTGTTCAGTTTTTGAAATTTAGGGCAAAATGATAGTAAATTAACGATTATCCAAATTATTAAGCAATTTAATCCCTTGGCAATGAAAATGTGATTAGTTAGTTAGGGTTAGAGTTAGAGTTAGATTTATTGCATTAATTGGGCCAACAGCCCACACACAATTTTTACAGATCTTGTATTTGTACAATGTATAACAAAATCTGAAAATGTGATTATAGGGTCCAAAGCTTTGAAACAGTAAATATGTTCTTTAAGAGCTTTAAACGGTTTCCTGTAACCCAAATTTAGGTAGAATGTCTATTCAAATCATCCCTAAAACATTTTTGGAGATAAAATCCCGTTAATTTGCATATTGAGTTACTTTTGGGCCAAAATACACATTCATAATGACGCAACAGGCATGATTTACTGGTGCCAGGCAAAATTTTTGTGTTTAGCAACTTTGTGTCGATATATTATTAAATCATTAGACAAATAAAATGTTTCCTTTAAACTTATTTTGCTCGTCCATGTTTTGAAATCTAGGGCACAGTAATAATCAATTAACGATAACAGTCATCATAATTATTAAGCAATTTAGTTCCTTAGCAGTGAAAATGCGATTAGGACGCAAGGGAGTCCTTCTGAAATTATAGTGGACGAGAGTAGTTTCTAAAAGAATTATTGAAGTAGTCTAAATACGATGTTAATTTATAGACTAACTTATAGAGTTAACGTTTTAAGTTAAACGATGTCATTAAATACTTATCCCCAATTTATCCACTTATTAAACGATTGCGACGGATCTTACAGTGCCCCAAGAAGCTAACTTCGAAATATTCATAAAACACAAATACAAATATTATTACATTACGATAATATTCGAAATTAAAACCATCGAATTGTGACGAGTTCCCAAATTTGCTAAAGCGGCTTGGCAGTAGAATCTCCACGTCCTGTAGTTGTCAGGTATCCACCTAAATTTGAGCAGGCTTGGGTAATTGGGGAAAACAGTTAACTCAATTAGCAATTACTTTTTCTTGTTAAAATTTATATCAATTACCGATTACTTTTTCGTGGGAATTTTAATTCAATTAATAATTACTTTTTCCTGGAAATTTTTATTAAATTAACTATTACCAATTACTTTTACCTTCGAATTTTATATCAATTAATAAATACCAATTAAGTAATTGTTAATTGTCAATTGAATTAAAATTCCCAGGAGAAAGTAATTGTTAAGTGTTAATCGAAAAATACTATCTTTAATTCCTCAATTACGAAGGATAAGGTAATCAGATTGATTTATTGGTTGATTCATTATGTCTAATGCAATGGATGCGTAGTTTCTTGATGTTGTGAGTAACCTTACAGAAATTAATAAGAATAACTTGTCGTAAAAGTGAAAGTAAAGCGAGTAAAACATCCTGTTCGCAGCTTACATCGTATTTCTTTCTATATTCACCATGTAACAATGGTGCTGATTTTTATGATCTTTAGTGTTTTGTGGAAGTATTTTTAATTGAATTAACAATTAACAAATACTTTTGTGATAATATTTTAGTGGAATTAACAATTAGCAAATACTTTTGTGTTAATATTTTAGTGGAATTAACAATTAACAATTACTTTTGTACAATTTTTTTAGTTGAATTAACAATTAACTACTGTTGTGAAAGTATCCTAATTGAATTAACAATTAACAATTACTTTTGTAGCTTAATTTTTAAACTCAATTAACAAGTAATAATTAGTTAATTGTTAATTGTCAAATATGATTATTAATTGTCAATTACCCAAGCCTGAATTTGAGTTATCAAAATCTCTTTGGTTTGACTGATTGTTTTTTTGCTCGACTATTGATATTTTTATCTACCACAATGTTTTTATGCTTAGAATGCCAGGACTACCATAAGTTATAACCTGTTGCGAAAATGAAATACAATTATAAAAATTCATTATATAAACAAATACAAACCGGTTTTATCATTACTCAAATAGGAAATACTAAATTATAAAATATTAGGTTACATAAATAGGTGTTTGAAAACCAAATTCTCTAATGCTGCCCTTTTGCCATCAACATCAATCTAAAGAATCCCCTTGTCAACTGTCTAATAAATTTCAGTACGCTTATCCTTCGAATAACATAGGTGTTCCCATACCGCAAATCAATAGGTTTGCAAGACTTTCTAAATTTTGTCATAATAAACTTCTCCCTTTTGGAATCCCACTCATGATACTTCCAGCTCAATAGAATCCTTACTCCATACAAATGCAGGTAGCCCCCCATTAGTAAAACTGTACACCACGTAAATGCCATTACTACCGACCAACCACCCAGAAGCGCAATGCTGGTAAGTTTCATACGATCTCCATTTTTCAACACAGTAAATACGGAGAAAACCACAATTTTTCCCATGATGGTTTGGCTTGGAATAAGAATGTATCCAAAAATTTGATTGACTCGCAGCTGGAGAAGTTGCACAGTTCTATAAGTATAAATGAGCATGGGTGGCCGTCTCAGCTCGTCCACAGCGTAATACCGCTTTTTTCTTCCCACGCGCAATTCAAATGCAATGAACGGTATTACAATGAAGCCGTAGAGGTAGAGGGTAAGACAAAATACGCATACATTCATGTAAGAAATCAGCATAATGTAGCAAGGGTGCAAGCCAACTAAAATCACAATTAGTAGAGGGGCGTTATGAGGTAACAGGTTTCCAAATAGATTTGGAGAATTGGGAAATGTAATGACAAATATCCAGTATATAATTGTTAGCAGAATGAAACTAAATATTATTATGATAAATCCAATTTCGAGCAAAAGGGATACTTTGCTTTTGTTTGGGTTCAAACATGGGTAGTAAACACCTAAAATTTATACAATAAAAATATGAATAAAATATCATGATCAAGATTACAACCTCTACTTAAGAATTTAAAATGAGTTTCTAAATTTATATTACGTTTCATATGTCGAAGAAATAGTTGTAATGAGTTTAAAACCACAATTGCATCATCCTCTAAGACAGTCATCAGCAAAAACGTTTCGAGTGGAAGTAGACCCGCAGAGGCACACACGTATGCAATGTTAAATAAATCGTATTGTTGCGTCAGGTGAAATCTAATCGCTTGAACGATTCCGAAACTTACCCACACGACTAAATTTATGGTGTGGAACCAAAGTAGATATCTTGCATTTTTATGAGGAACAACTATTCCTTTAGTTTTGTCCCAAGCGCCTGGAACAATCCCCAGTATTAGTAAGGGCTGTGCGCACTGCAGAATTAGTGCTTTAAGCCGATTTGATAGCATGATTTTTTACTTAGTGCTCCAAAAGCTTTACTTGGATTTTGATATTGAAATGAATGGAGAGACTAGATGCTTCGTGAATTTTTTTTAGTTCTGTCTGAGTTTGAGTTAAGCTTGTATGTTTCTTCGCATTAAAACATTGCATTGGGGTAATGATTTTGATTTTAGGTAATTAGATCGTCGAATAAAACGTCGACAACCTATAAGGTCGACCGCAAAACGTCCCCAATACAAAACGTCAACAGTTTTTAATATCGAGGAACAAAACATCGATTTTAATTTTAGTTGCTTAGCCCTTTAGTTTGATGAAATAACTCATCAAAATATACAGGGATATTTTTACATGCATTCATTTGGTCATTTATTAGTTTTAAATCAACATGCAAATTGTTTACGGGAGGTTACGTCATTCCACGAAAAATTTAGAAACCACCCAATGATATTACATGAAATGCGCATCAATAGCTTCAAACCGATCGCAAACTGTAAACCTAACGCTCATGAAAACGCTTCCATAATTTCTCCCTTGTAAACTGCTATGATTACATAAAAGCTCATCTGCAAGTATATGTAGTTCACACAGTTTAGGAGAAATGGAAGTCAATGCCCTGGCCCTATAACTCGCTCCCTCTCCCGACCCCCTGCTGATTCGTTTAACAAAATTTTCACTATTTGGGATAAATACACGAATTAGTTCTCAAAGACCTTTTTATCTACGCATAACTGACTGAAATTTTAGTTAAGATTTGTAACTGCAATTTAGTTAGTTTAATGGTTATAACTTTTTAAGCTTGTATTATCGTGAAAATGACAGAAAATGCCAAATAAAGTATTCCCTTGTTTAAATTCTTATGAATCGACGTTTAAGACATTCCTTTTATTTTAAAATCGACGTTTTGGACGTCGACATTTTAAACAGGGACGTTTAATACGCCGGTGTTTAGCGGCCGATCTAAATGACCCATACGATGATTTTTACCACATTATAGTTTGAACTACGCCTGAATGCGATAAAAAAGAAATTTACAAGGTAGCCCTAGTCTAGTCATTAATTGTCTGTAATAATCTGTAATGTTTCCTAGTGCTTCAATTTGATATAAGTGGAAGCACAAAAATAGTCTTTTGCTGGGATTACAAAAATAATTATTCGTTTAAAAGTATTTTGATGGTTCATTTTTTTCAAAATCGAGTGCACGGCAATTGATAATTAACGATTTTCAAAGTTTATTTAGCAATTTAGTCTTACGGCAATGAAAATGCAGCTATTAGAGCCAATCTTTCTTGATGAATGTGTCGTGTAAGAGCTTCAAACAATTTCCAGTAACCCATATTTATGTAGAATGCCGTATTAAACCCGGTTTAGAAACATGTTTGAATTTCCAATCCTTGATACAATTGCACGTGGAGAATATTTCGTATAATAAGTGAATTTAAAATACTGCAGGCATACTTTTGCTGGTAGTTTTAATTTCTGATCTAGGTAGCAATTCTAAACCGATTAAAAAAATTGTTTTCCTGGTAATAACTAAAACTTCGTTTTACAGTCTGTTCCTTTTATGCTGCAAAGGTAACATAAACTTTGCATGAAGCTATATGTTTTCATCGATTTAATCCTGTATGATTTATACGTTTCATGTCACATGTTTCATGTATTTTCATGGGATAACCATTTGATTTATCATTATTTTAATTTATTTGGAAATTCATAGTTTATTGCTAATATTTGCGATGGAGTATGATGCATAATATGCTATATGTTCATCGTTTCTCACCATTCGACAGTAAAACTCCTTAATTCATTATAATAATAATCTATTATAGTTGCCGTGTATAAAATAATTTTAAATCACGCAAGCATTCTTTACGCAATTCTCAAAATTTTTATTTTATAATGTGCTCATAATATAATATATATTTTCAAAATTCAAAGCCCAACAGAACCAACCATCACTTACAAATCCAGTTGAAAACCTTTCTATCCCAAAGACACAAGAGTCGCAATACTATCGAATTGTGACGGATTTCCAAAGTTACTAAAGCCGCTTGGCAATGCCACCTCAATACCATCTTCTAGTTGTCCATTCTTCAATGACATTTCCATCATATCAAGTAGGTCAGAATCAGCCAAGAGCATCTCGAGCAAGGCATTTTCTAAAGCCGCTTCATTCTGATTTGTTACTCCCGGTGCTGTTGAGTTTGCTGTTAACAGTAAAAACACAGTGAATTATTTCTGAAAAAAAAATCATTAAAAAAATTATTATTGAAAATGATCTAAATGTAAAGCTGACCAGTTGCATTATAGGTTGTATAATTGGCGGACATTCCTGGTGAGTAGACTGAGGAATAATTGGTTGCATATGTGGCCGGGTAGTAGGCGTATGGTGCTGTTGCATTGGAGGTATAATTATTGGAGACGTAAGGTTGTGTAGTATTGTATGTTGGATTCTGATAAACTGTTGCATTTTTGGCCGGGTAGTAGCCGTATGCTGCGGTCGCATCGGAGGTGTAATTACTGGAGACGTAAGGTTGTGTAGTGTTGTATGTTGAATTGTAATAAACCGGTGCATTTCCTTGATACGTGGCGTCTCTCTTAAAAATGGTGTGCCCCTTTCCCATATCCATGTTGTCATGGGTTACCTTTCAAAAGTTTTGTTAATTAGAAATAATGATATATTGGTTGCCTAGAAATTAAAAAAAATCTTACCAAGAGTTTTGTTGCCGCTGCAGCGGTGCCAATAAAGGCGAAGAAAATACAAGGTAGGATGAAGCGATACATGTTTCACTTTTTTATTCGGTCGATGTGTTAGGCTTCTAAATCGGAAGATGGTGATTGAAATTCAATGTGCGGGATTCTTATATACTACTCAAACGGCTTACCTTTATCAGCGTTTAATTTAAAAAAGTAATTCATAATTGTGTAAGGAGGTCACTTTTTAAAATTCATTACGCTATTTAGAGTTTAAGCGTTGTTATTAGAGCATATATTCATCTTTCGACGGCTGGTAGTTTTTATTTAGTAATTACAGCTAAGGTTTTCGAATTTTGACATAGTCAGCGGTTACTATGAATATCTACAATCCAGTAAGAATCGTTAAATTACAATATTGAAGCTGTAAATTATAAATTTGTGGACCATGAATGCTTACGTTAGAAAACTTAAAAAATGCTGCATCGAATAATATCATTTATTTTTTGCAACACGAAGCATATATAGAGACCTAAATTTCAGTCATTCCCTTGTTTTATTATCTTTTAAGTTAATACTCAGCTTTTCGTTTGACGGCAAAAAATGACGCATTTTCAGCAAAAAACCAATGAATTTTTCATACTTTTAGTTAAGCAATTCTTCATTATTCATGATTTAAGAAGCTCTCTAAAATATTACAAACTGAAAATTCAAAGCTTGAAATCTACGTTCAACTAAATTTGAGTCATAAAAAATTCCCTTTTTGTTTGCTCAAATATTGATTTTTATATTTTACCAAAATGTGGTTATGCTTGAAAACATACCACAACCTTAAATTTCGTATCTTCCGAGAAATCAAAACACATATATAAAACATTTGTTTTTGGTGGATGTACCTCTATTCCAGCGCGACCTAATGTTTTTTATGCTACAGGAAATTGAAATTTAGAAACTGGGATTACCAAATATTTTCACATGAAAACGAAATCAAATAAAAACTAATTTACAAAACACTCGGTAAACCATTAGAAAAAGTTTTATCAAAAACATTTTCTAATGCTTCCCCTTTGCCATCAACATCAATCTAAAGAATCCCCTTGTCAACTGTCTAATAAATTTAAGTACACTGATCCTTCTAATTACATAGGCGTTCCCATACCGTAAATCAATAGGTTTACAAGACTTTCTAAATTTTGTCATAATAAACGTCTCCCTTTTGGAATCCCACTCATGATACTTCCAACTCAATAAAATCCTTACTCCATACAAATGCAGGTAGCCTCCCATGAGTAGAGCTGTACACCAAGCGAATGCCATTACAACCGACCAACCACCCAGAAGCACAATGCTGGTAAGCCTCATACGGTCTCCATTTTTCAACACAGTAAAGGCAGAGAAAACCACAATTTTTCCCATAATTGTTTGGCTTGGGACCAGAATGTATCCAATAATTTGATTGACTCGTTGTTGGAGAACTTGCACAGTTCTATAAGTATAAATGAGCATAGGTGGCCGCCTCAAATTATCAACAGCGTAATACGGTTTTTTTCTTCCTAAGCGTAATTCAAGGACAATGAACGGTATTACAATGAAGCCGTATACGGAGAGTGTGAGACAAAACACGCATACATTCATGTAAGCAATCAGCATAATGTAGCAAGGGTGCAAGCCAACAAAAATCACAATTAGTAGAGGGGCGTCATGAGGTAACAGGTTTCCGAATAGATTGGGAGAATTGGGAAATGCAATGACAAATATCCAGTAGATAATTGTGAGTAGGATGAAACTAAATATTATCATGATAAATCCAAACTCGATCAAAAGAGATACTTTGCTTTTGTTCGGGTCAAAACGGGGGTAATAAACACCTGAAATGTGTAAAAAATGCATACATCTTTTAATAATGATAACTTAGCTAGATGTTTTAGGTATAATCTGATTCTTTGAATTTCTATTACGATTCATGTGTCGAAGAAAGAGTTGAAGGGAGTTGAAAGCCGCAATACCGTCATCTTCTAAGTAAGTCATTAGCCAAAATATTTCGAGTGGTATTAATCCCGCGGAGGCACACACATATGCAATGTTGAATAGATCGTATTGCTGTGTCAGATGAAATCGGGTTGCTTGAACTATTCCAAAAATTATCCAAAGGAGAAATGATGTGGCGTTAAACCAAAGCAGAGTTCTTGCATGTTTATGAGGAACAACTATTCCTTTGGTTTTGTCCCAAGTACCAGGAACAATCCCTAATATAAGCAAGGGTCGGCAGCTGTGCAGGATTAGCTTTTTAAGCCGATTTGAGAGCATTGCTTTTTACTTTATGCGCGACAGTTTTTACACAGATTTATTTTGCTTAGCTGATAAAAAGGAGGACTGGAGCCTTTAAGGAAGAAATGACTTCTGTGAAAAAGAATTGATTTAAGGTGGTGTTGGTATTTTTCTCTATGTACCTTACAGTAAATTTGTCGAATATTACTTTTTAAATTTTTTTTGGGGTACTTCTGGTTGCTCTTAAAAAATTTTTTTACTAGCTAATACCAAAAACTGGATGCGCATTCTTGTTTGTATGGAGTTTGACTCATGAATAATATTCTTCATTAACCTTAAATTTGATTTACGTAAGGCGAAAAAATATTTTTCCTGTTTTGCCTATTTGAGTCGATAATATTGGCATAAAAAATATAAAGCTTTCTTAAAGGTAGATTGTAAGTTAATTTATTTTTTCAATCCAGCACATAGCATTATTCTTTTTTGTTTGATTATTCTTACGAATTTTTAATATATGAAAAGTAAAACGCGGAGAATTGTTGTTGGTAAAATGCATAAATTCATAATAATACAGGCATACTTGTTTGCCGATAGCCCTTTTTTAGTAAGGTAGCAAATAAGCTCCTTTCTGAGAAAATATTTTCCTGCTAGTAAGTAAACCGTTGTTTTACAGGGTGTTCTTGTTGATGTTGCAAAGGCTCCTTGTCACGTAGTCCCAAAATGTGGTGGGATAAGGTACCTAAAATATGTGTATAACTGACAAGTTAGATTACTTATATATGATTTGGATGTATATCTTTTATATATAGGTAAGATTCATATGGCTTTAGGGTACCTTACAGCTTACACAGTTTCATATTTTCTGGGCATTCTTTTGCGTTTATCTATAGCGTAATGAAAAACCATACTGAAAATCTTGCTAATGCTTTATTCCATCCACTTTTTACCATATAAATATCAGAATATTTAGGTCACTCCGCATTTGGTGTTACAGTCTTGTTGTAGAACGTCCTCGTTTTCAATTTCTAAGGAAAAAATCCTATGACTACGAGACGTATTTAGATCACTAGTTTTCAACCAAAAGGAGACAGCAAATGTTTGGAAACCACTTTGTTAAAATCATCCTTATTTTTCTCTTGTGCTTTGGAATCATGGACACAACATCAGAAACAATTATGGACCAAGTAAAATCAAAATCATATATTATAATCATAGTCAACATTTTCTAAAGTTAAATGACGGATTTTACGAATCCCTGATACACTCTAATAAAAAAATTGTTACATGTAAATTAAAATAGGTAACTGATTTATTCAACGATTGGGACGGATCGTATATTGCTCCCTCAAAGCCTGCTGTTATAAAAAGGAGGGCTCCTGCAACTATTACGGACGAGGTAAGCTTTCTGCATACATTTTTACTCCTTGAAATAACATGTGTTTTCATGGTCCAGAGTAAAACTCTTAAATTAAAGAATCTCATTAATTACTTGTTCTATTTAACAGGTCACCCATTTATTCACCGATTGGGATGGATCTTACATCGTTCCAGGCAGCTAAAGCAGGAAATATCCGCTCGAACTAATTGAAAGTAGTGTTACACTAAAATACTTGACGTAAATTGTTGTAAGCAGAATTGTTGAATTGGATCATTGTTATGCCCTTTTTATAATTCATAAAATAATTTATATAAGTATGTAAGTATTGTACTTATATACATTTACAACATATTTAGAAATCATATGTTTATTCAGCAAACCGTCGAATTCATATTAAATTAATAATTTTGTATTTATATCGAATAAAAGTGGCTACTTAAGCGAATTTTTTTCGTCATTTATTCCCATATTGAATTGATTTCAGCATGTTATTGACCATCTTATGTTTTGTTTAGTGTGAGGCAACAAATAAGTCGTAGAATTTTAGTTTTGACATAAATACTGCATGAACTGCACGTTTTAAGTAATTTAGCATGATACACACATTTGGACATCCAAATAAGCGGTAATTATTTAAACTCTTCAGAATGAAATGAAATGATGATAGTATTTAAGTGATCACTGCATGAATACCCTTAAGATTTGTATCGATACGATAGCCACATGTTATTTCCCATATTAGAGAAATTTGAACGTTAAAGTTAATTAAGCCGGTAAGTTTATTTGAAGATGAATATAGGAATTTAATGAAAATACTACAAATTTCAAGCACATCTAGTAATCGAATAGTTACTCAAACTGGTGGGCGCGAAAGCAAATTCATTTTTGATGATCCTGCCTCAGAATTCATGCGATACATTTGAAGATGTGTCATGTTGAGTTTGGAGTTTTTGATTGCTTACATTAGTCATACAATAGTGAAAAAATGTAATATTTTGCAAATTTTGCAAGTGAAAGGGCCAGGGTAGGAAAAAACAACGGAGAAAATGTTTCTCCGCCTGTTGGTTTTCTGGCATAACAAATTGCGAAGCAAACCGGAAACACAGATAATATTGACTGAAATTTTAATAAATTTTGCTTCGTCCTTTTGACTTGAATAATCTACCTTTTGATCTAACCATTAGACTTTAGATGTGCATATAATTTTACTTCACTAGTTTCTAGAGCTTGCATTTCTCTGTTAGGACCATATGCAAGATAAAAATTCCCGGTTTTATTGGACTACTTCGTAATACCACCAAGAATGATTTTTGTATGGATTGAAAAGAATTTTAATAGTGTGAATATCAATACAAACTACTTAATAAGTTATGTCCTTCCATTTGCTGTAAATGAGTAGAAGCCTTATAAAATTATGCTTTAGCCCTGGCACTAACAAGTAAAGTATCATATCCTGTTAAGTATCATGAAAATAAAGCATAGTTAATAATTTTAATGGTGAGCATTTGGTTACGAGGTAAAGATAATAGATTAAAGTATGTAGTCCTCCGATGGGCGTGCCCTTTATCCAATATTTCGAGTAATGGCATTTATGATGTTGAAACGGGATCAACATATCACTTGGAAATTTGATAATGGACAGTTTGTCATATGTAGTTCTAGATTAATCTTAAGCTAATGTTTTTCCCAATCGTGATTATGAATTTATCCGTTTAGCATCGTATATGTAGTCCTAGTTTTCCATTTTTTGAAGCCTGCTTAGTTTTTATGTTGAGGCAACTTACACCTACAGTCACTTAATTCTTTGGTTCAATGTCCAATCTTAATACCCATAAATGGATTTCTGAATAGAATAGATCCAGAAAAATCTGCTTCAGGTCTAGGTTCTTTGGTCGTGAATTGCTTGAGTCCATCGAAATTCCATAAATGACTGTGAGAATCGCGTTTAAAAGGTAAATGTTAAGTGTTTAACTTTATTTGCTACGCTATTTCATTCTAAATCAACATATACTCAGCAAAACCACAATACGCTTATAAACAGATCATTCCATAAACCATAATGTAACTTCATTACAATTCTTTATTCTTCATACCGTTGTCTTTTCACTAACGATAAGTATAGCCATATTTCTATAACAATAACATATTATGAAACATTAAATCCATGCGATTTACATATAACCCTATGCATATGTAAAGCTGAACAACGAATTCATATGAATTAGGTGTACCTCTAACCTACCCCACACACAATACAGATCCAGAATAGGACACTGACTGTTGAGTAAATAATTACATAAATGTCTCACAACTAATGGTCTGACCTTGGGGCTTGGTGGATGAGTCAGTATCAAAAACTACTTTTCTAAATCTTAATTTAAATCGCTTATTTTAATTGCATAAATTACCAATCATGTCCTTGTGTCAAGAACCTTCCGAGCAGGATATCAGACAAAAAATATTGACGACTGTCTTGGCGAATACCGTCTGGTCTACCAAAATTCGTACGTATAGTCTAGCCAAATTTAAGTACTCAATTTTCTGTCTGATTTTTGAGCTTCTGTTAATCACTTTGACGTCATTTCTCATGCGTAGGTAGAAGAATGACTTTGAGCGAGCCAGTGTCGGTGTTTTTTGTGTACGTCTTCCAGACGTCTTCCATTTTAATTGATCAATTATAACATTAAATATGACCTTTGTCGCTTTCCTCGTGCGTCAAATTCGAGACAAAGATTTGCTATTTAAAGGAGTAAAATACCGTACTGGTTTCATTCTGAGTCTTAGATTCACACGAAAACGTTGAAAAATGAAGCTATCACTTATTTTAATCGCGATTGCCATTTTCGTTTTGGCAATTGTATCCGAATCTCAGGCTGGCCACGGTAATGGTAAAGGTCACGGTCACGGCAATAAACACGGCTTCATTCCTCCTGGCCACAGAAATAAGAAGCAATGTCCATGCCCCCGGATTTCTACTCCTGTTTGTGGATCAGACAACGTAACGTACACTAACGACTGCGAACGCAAATGTCAAGGTAAGCAATAGTTGTTCAAATTCAAAGCATTTTCAATGTGAATGTTTGGTGTTAATACAATTTTTTATGCAGGTACGGATAAGGCTCATGATGGCGCTTGTAAAGGTGCAGCTGAGGTAGCTGCAACTACAGAAGGAGCAGCTCCAGATGTCACAACTACAGAAAGTACCCCTCAGGAGGCCACAACTGCATAACCTGAAACCAGTACATAACTTTCAGAACTAAATATTACTTTCAAATGCACTATGAACGAAATTTTAAATGGTAACGCTTGCAGATGACTAGTTTTGCACATTTTATTTTTTTTCAATGTATTTTGTGAATGGATTTGAAAATTGGAAATGAAAATAATAAACAAGCAGACAGTTCTATGAATGGAATTTTGTGTTTTCCAAAGACGTTCTCATTTGTCATATCCACTCGATTCGACATACCCTTTATTTTAATAAACTACTAATAAGTTGAAACCTTTCAGATGTTGGAAACCTTTCACATTTAAGCAAACATTTTTATTAGGGCAATGCCGGATTGATTTGCTGAACTATGACTGGCACCCAAATACGTATCTTGCCTTGGCAAAGCATTTTGTGTGTGTAAAAGCTGATTCATACTTATACCTTATACCGAAATATTTTTGACCAAAGCTCCCACATACCAGTCCCCAACATCCGTTTTGCCCTCGTAATTTTATTTACCGGAACTAATCCACTAATTCGTATTTTAAATCCTCGTTCATATAGCACTTCCTTTCAACATGAACATCCGCTACATTTTCTACTTCCGTGAGCTTCCTAGCCATCTGATGACACGTTAAAGTAGGTAAAAGGACAGCTACTTTGTCACAATCTTTTAAAACTTCAAATTAATGACGCTCTTGCCATTTCGCTAGTGATGCATGGAATTTTTGATAGTATTATCTTGAACTTTTGGCCGGAGATTCTCCTAATTCATTCTGAATATCTTTGTAAAGCTTCCAAAAATCTGGTAAAATTTTTGTATTTTTCTAAAGCCGTTGTATTTGTCTTAAAAATGAATTTGTCATTGTCAATTGTTGTATTTTGGCTTTTTGAATACCACTTTGAAAAATGAAAAAAAATTGTCAAGTTTCTAAATTGGGATTGTGACTGGACACGATAAACATATTTAAGTGATTTCTATGTTTAAATGAGGACTTCATTGTGAATCCATAAAAAACTCATTGTAAGTTTAATTGCCAATGATATTCTCCATCTCAATGAGTAATGTATACCTTACATATTGTAACTTATGTACAATTTTAATATAATTGTCGGAAAATACCATTTCAATCTTCAATTTAGCCAGGTGTAATTTTCAAGAACGAATCAACATCTTCACTTGTATCTGCGATAATATGCCACTTATGGACCATCAAATTTGCTAATTCTTATCAGTTTCCCAATGTGTACGTGTTTAATATGATATTCCACCCGTTTCATACTTACTTGCACACATTTTAATGAGAATATGGACATGTTTTTCCCAAATGAGGAAGAGGAAAATACTGTTTTTATTCATCCAACTAACTGCTTTACCTTTCGCAACGCTCAAATATTCCAAAAAGTAATATATATTGTTGACATTGAAACTCAGTAATTTTATAGGTAACTAATCTCTTGCAAACATTTTCAGCCAAATTCTTGCTCAGTGAGAATTTCTTGTTTGGGGTAGTTGTATACCAGAGATATCTCACAAGAAAAAAATGTTCGGTTTCAATTTTTGTATCCGCAAAACATGGACAAAATCGAAAAATTTGAACTGAAAGAAACTTCTTATGGAAGTTACATATCAACTGTATTGATTTTTCTCATTTTCGTAAAACTTTTAATCAAAAATGTTCGAAACATGACAAAAGCAAGGAATGTTATCGAAAAAGACGTATCAAGTTTTGAAAAGATTCCTGGGCCAAATAACTTTTTTATAAAATACGTGGGAAACATTCACCATTTTCTTCCATTAAAAGGTACGTGTTTAGATTTGAAAACTTGAGTAAAATAGAGCTTACCTTAAAGTAACGTTAATTTTTGTTTATTTCAGATATACTGACAAAAGTGACGTCATGGCAACGAGAACACGGATCATGTGTTCGTATAGTTGGATTTGGAACCAAAATATTAATGGTTTTCTCCGCTGAAACGGCCCAATCTATCCTAAAATCTGGGGATTACGGTCACATTTGCAAGCCAAATTCAATATTTTACAATGTGATGAGACCCTTCCTAGGCAACAGCCTACTTCTCCTTGAAGGACAACTTTGGCGGGATCGCCGAAAAATAATTATGCGGAGCATGAGTTTCCATCACCTTCGAACTTACACCGGTTTGCTAAACAAGCATAGCAAACGATTTGCGAATGACCTTGGCGACCTATTCGCTGACGGGAAGAGTCATCAAATTAACACAAATATTAGTGGCTTGTTTGTTGCTATCATAACGGAAATTGTGACAGGAAGCGACATAGAAGGAGCTAAAGGGGGCGCTGTATTTCATCACAATTTTCAAAAGTGGAAAACATCTATAATAAAACGACTGGAGAAGATTTGGCTACATCCTGATATATTCTGGAGGTTTAGTTCACACAAAATAATTCATGACCAGGCTGCTTCAAACATTAGCGCATTTTCCTGCCAAAAACTGATGGAGCATAAAAAGAGGAGAGAAGAAAAGAGCGTTCAGTTTCGAAACACAATTGATGAACTAATTGAATGTGGCCTTTCAGATGAAGAAATTGTGAGAGAGCTACACACATTACTTTCAGGAGGACATGAAATGTCAGCGACAACAATGCACTTGTTTTTGTTGCTAATGGCAACCCATCAAAATTATCAAGAATTGTGTAGAAAGGAAATTGATGGGATTTTTGAAGACAAGGAGCAATCCAGTAATGGAAATTTGAAATTCGAAGCGATTAACAGATTAAAATATTTGGAAATGTGCTTAATGGAAACAATGAGATTACTTCCGCCCGTGTTTGCATTTATGCGGCAATTAATAACCGGAATGGATATTGGTAACCAAATTTTAAATTCTATGTTGAATTAATGAAAACTTAAAAATTACTTAGAGTTTATATAATCTGCCTGTAGAATACGAAGGTAAGGAAGTCCATGTCCCGCCTGGCACTCAAGTTGCAATTGTTCCGTGGGCAATTCACAGAAACGAGAATTACTGGCCAAATCCAGAAACGTTTGATCCAGATCGATTCCTACCTGAGGAATGTGCAAAACGACATTCTCACGCTTATCTACCATTCTCAGCGGGGCCGAGAAATTGCTTTGGAATGAAATTGGGAATGAATGAAATGAAAGTCGTGGCAGCCCATGTACTTCGTAACTTCAGAGTTGAATCAACAGACCGTTTGGAAGATGTCCCGTTGTTGCCCACAGTTACGGTTACGCCTGAACGGGATTATAATTTTGTGATGACAAAGCGTGTCTTGTAGATGTGTGCCTTGAACTTATTTAGGTGTACATTTTTGGTCCCTTATTAATCACAGTAAATCGTGATAATCCGTAATGAAGAAAAAAGTGAACCACTTTAATTTGCATAGAACTAAAAATGCAATTCATTCGCACGGGAACGTCAATTTGTTTTTTGCTTCACCAGGAATTTTATTGATTGAAGGAATTCCGCGATCAATTGCGTCATAAAAAAGAATAAGTATATAAAATTATGTATTTTAGGTCGACAAAAAAGTGCGGAAAAAAATAATTAGATTAACATTTCTAATAATATTTCTAAAGTTCGTTACCAGTCATCAACAACAACCTAAAGATACCCCTTGTTAACTGCCTAATGAATTTGAGTACACTCAATCTCCGCATAACATAGGTATTTCCATACCGCAAGTCAATTGGCTTGCACGACTTTCTAAACTTTGTCATAATCAACTTCTCTCTTTTCGAACCCCACTCGTGATACTTCCAGCTCAACAAAATCCTTTTCCCATATAAATTGAGGTAACCTCCTGCAAGGAGAATAATACTCCAACAAAATCCCATCGCAAATGACCATCCAACAACGAGTGCCTTGCTGCTAAGAAGCATAGAATCTCCGTTTTTTACAATTGTAAATGTAGAGAACACAATAATTTTTCCGATAACAGCTTGAGTTGGAATAAAAATGTAGCCAATTAGCTGATTAATCCGCTGTTGAAGAACCTGCACAGTGCGGAAAGCAGAAATAAGCATAGGCGGTCGCCTTAAGGTTTTAACAGAATTATAAGGCTTGTTTCGCCCCACACGGAGCTCAAACGTAATAAACGGAATTACAATGAAACAGTAGAGGAAAAGAGTAAGATAAACAACGCATATATTCATGTAAGTAATCAGAATTAGGTAGCAAGGATGTAAGCCAACCAAAACCACTAATAATAGTGGAGCGTTATGAGGTAGCAGGCTTCCAAAATGATTAGGCGAATGGGGAAATGCGATGGCGAATATCCAGTAAATAATTGTGAGTAAGATAAATCCCAGCTCTATCCAGTGGGATTTTTTGTTTGTGTTTGGATCGAAATCAGGAAAATAGACGCCTAGAAAGCAAAAAAAAATATTTCACAAGGAATTCATTTCCACAATTTTTTTCAATTTTTTTAAAAGTTTTTATTATGGTTCATATGTCGAAGAAATAATTGGAATGAATTGAGGACTGCGATAGCATCGTCCTCTAAACCAGTCATTAGCCAAAAACTTTCCAGTGGAATAAAACCCGCAGATGCACACACATAAGTAATGTTAAATGAATCGTATTGAATTGTTATGTGAAATCTTATTGCTTGAAGTATCTCAAAAATATTTCACAACAGAAACATAGCGGCATTTATGCGGAGCAAGATGCTTGCATTCTTGTGGGACACAACGATTCCTTTGGTTTTATCCCAAGCACCAGGTACGATTCCCATTACCAACAATGCTGGAGAACCAAAGGAAATGAGCCGCTTAAGTCGAGTGGATAACATTGTTAAAGTTCGGAAATTAAAAGAATTTTGTTTATTACAAAAAATGGCTAGACAAGTCGGTAGAGAGTGAATTTTGTTGAGAAATACAGCAGTTTTTGTCGTATATTTTTGTATCTTTATACGGGTTGCAGTAAAGCAGCAGCATACATGATTGACCTATCTAACTCTTTGGGATTAGTTTTACTTTCTGGTAGAAAATTCATTTGAAATAAATTGTATGCTGAGTTATGACGCCGCTGAGTAGAAAAATTTCGAGTAGAAAAATAGTAGTTTAGGCAAAATTGAATGTGATTTTGGCAAATTTGAATTTAAATAGATTTGATTTACATTTGTTAACTTGCATTTTTTGATAATCGGAAACTATTAGTAAAATACATGTGCATGTTTTCGTAATAAAGATAATGGCTCAATTAGTGTGCTTAACAACATGTGCAAGGAATTGTTCCGGTCACTAAACGTCCATAATAACATATCAATATTTGGTCATGTTTCTGGCAAAATTGGAACCGAACGGAAATTATTAAATCCCAAACCTGAAATTATTTTTGACTTGAAACTTCAGTAATGCAGCGATGCTTTGTTAGAAAGAGACAATGTAAAGACAAACACATAGATATTATCATAAAAAAGGCTCCAGTCCAAAGTCTACGAAAGCTACAAATGAGTATTTGCTCAACAAAGAATGATTTTAATATGTTTCTCTAATCCACTTTCAGAACGGTGTTTTTATAAAGAATGCAGACATGAAATACGGTCTATAGTGAATGAGAATCTTTATATTTTTAGATTGTACTTATGCACAAGAATATTTTTACCTGCCCTTTTTCCTTTTCCGATACCGAATACTCTAGTTGCTTGTAAACCCACAAGCTAAGTTGAAGTACATACATTCAATAGAAGTACAAATGCATAAAATTTCTTAAATAATTCATGCAAAAGACGAATCCTTGTTTTACCTTTTGTTCGGCTTACCAACCTCAACAAAACTCTCACATTCCAAATCTAAAATGGACAAGGCGTTTATAAGATTATACATTTTACAAACATTTGTAAGCATCTATTATTATACATGACTGTGAGAAGTGACCTTATTTTTTGAAGAAAAAAATGTAAAACTAAATTTGAAAACAAAACCTATCCTGTACTTTGGACTTTTGAGTTTGGACTGCTGTTTTGTGAATAGCTTAATTCTTTATGGTTGTAATCTGTTGCTGCATAAATGTTTTGGCTGGAGTTAGTATAAAAGATCGGGTTTTGAGTACAATAAAATTCATTCCCATATCTACACTCTTGGTGAACTCTTCCCATTTTCGTTTTCCTTACCTGAAAGCCAAATTTTAACTTTATTTTTCAAATTAAAATATTGTTCTAGCGTATCTACAAATAAAAGCAGCTCATTAGACCGGATCACTATGAAGACATTGGTTGTCATTTTGATTTTGGCTTTGGTCTTTATGCCAAATGCATGTATCCATGCCAGTCCCACTAAGATACTTTTTGTAAGTAAATAGTAACTTTGTTTGTTATCACAGCTATCAGCTCTTCGAATACCGAATTTACGAGTAATCAATGTGTTCATTTATCTATAGATGTATTTGTATAACTTAAACTGTTTGCAGACATGCAAGAAGAATGAGGAAGTTGAAAAAATTTTCTGTGCAAATCTCTTTTGTGGTTTTTATTTTCCTGTCGGCTCATGTGATTTCTCTGACGACGCAGAAGACGACTACTTCACCCCATGTTGCTGTCTCGGAACTTGTACATGCTGTTATTATGGTTGCGAAGATACCAGAGATCCTAATTTTGTTGACTTTTGTCCGTTTCCTCGGTCACAAAATGGAACTTACACTGCCGCTCGCCATCAAAAAAATATAAACAACTCTAGCCTTTTGATTAACCCGATTAATTAACTGTTTATTTATTATGGACGGTACATTACATATTATGGATATTACATAATCGTTTGACGAACTAAATAATATATTTCTTAAAACCTTTTTCACAAATTAAACAATTTCTTTTGTTGTAATATGCCATAGTTTTTTGTAATAATAGTTCAATAATAAGTATTTTGAACAAATATTTGAATTAAACAAATTTCTGGGATTTATAATTGGAGTATACTCGTTAAATAGCTTTTTACAGTTTTATGGTTCTCATATAACTATATTTACTTATATTATGCATGTTTTCTTTGATCTCGATCTTGCTCTTATTTAGTGTTCATGTATATACAAATTATTAAAGCATACATTCATATAAACCTATAGCATCTAAAATAAAACCCATCATAAATTATTACCTGGTAATGAATCTCTTTAGATTTCAATTTATTTTGTCAATAGAAAATTTAAACAAAAATCTAATAAAACCATAGTAAGCTTAATTCTAATTTTGTAAACTATTTAGTTTGGGAAGGAAACAAACATCACTGCACGCAAAGGCAAATATCATTTACACTTAATATTTATGTATGCATTTCTGAGTCAAGCGTATGTGTTATTATCTACTAAAAGCGTTGAAAACACGTACATCAGTAGATTAAAAGATCAGTATCACGTCTGTCTGTCTGTAAACAAGTTATCTCGGAAACTACTTGAAATGATTGACTTCAAAAATTGGTACATCGACAGACATCAATAGATCCAAAAAAAATAAGTTGAAAGGAATTTCAGACCTGTGGACCACTTGTGACTCCAGATGTGGGGTTCTAAAGTTTACATGCATTTTAAATGGAACGTGGAATGCTAAGTAGTGGAAGGGCTTTCATGCATATTGTGACCCCAGTGGTGAGGATGAGGATGTAGGTTACATGCATTTTGACTGGAAAAAATCTTGTTCTTTGATTCTCATACAGAATCATTAGCTGATCACAGGGGACTGGCTTTCACGCTTAGTGTGACCTTTTATTGTAGGGAGTCATAAGTTCAAATGTGCTAAATGACCGATTTTCAATCAGAAAACAATGTTTAAAATTTTAATAATCTGCCAGAATACAAGCTTTTAGTAGATTCTTCCTAAAAGGCTTACATTTCTTGTTATTGTTGACTAGCGTATTTCAATGAAGTAAATACGTTTGGGAGAGTGAATCTTGTTAGAAAATTAAGGAGTTTTAGTCGTAAAATTTTGAATTTTTATGTAGGTTTTCATTAAATCATATAATTGACCCATTTAACAATTCGCCAGTAGTAGTACTCTCTGTAGGAAAAGTCGTTTAAAATATTTTTCAATGCTGAGATATAAAGACGTTTATTAGAAACTTAAGCAGCTCATGTTTTGATAAATTTCAAATTAAATTATATTTGTAGCCGTGTATTCTTTGATAATTTAGAGTTTTTCGTAAACTATGAGTGAATACATATGCATGTAGCGGGAATAACGATCGATATGGAACAATTTGGTGGGCTTAACACCACCTTCAATGAATTTTTCCAGTCACCAAGCGTTCATAAAAACATCAAAATTCAAGCAATTCATTATTCTGCCTGGTTTCTTGGAAAATTGGAGCCAAATGGAAAAAGATTTAATACCAACGCCGAATTTTTTTTAGCTTGATACTTCGGTAACTCTCTGCGCAACTGTGTTGCAAAGATACGATGTAAAGATGGTAGTACATATATATATGTTTTCACAAAAACGGCTCCAGCACAAATTCTACAAAATCCAAAAATTCAGTATGTTTTTGAAAGAGTGGCTTTAATAAGTTTCTCTAATCCACTTCTCCGAAATGTGTTTTAAGAATACAGTCTGAGCATCGGTTTGGTTTTATAAGTTAGGGTTTTATATTTTTACTTATGCATAAAAATATTCTTACATGTCGTTTTTTCCTTTTCAGAAACTTAATACAAGTATTATGTGAGCCCAGCAGCAGAGTGTAAGTACCTATGCACCTGAAGTAAAAATTCATAAATACAGGCTTCTTTAATAATCCAGGCCAAAGTCGAATCCTAATCGTGAGTGACAATCTCAAGTAATCCCTTTTGGTTGCTGTTGTAGAATTTCCCTTTGCTTGTCTAGTGTGACTTCTTAAAATTGTGTTTGAGTACCTAACAAACGCTATACTCTGTCCCATCTCAATACATGCTTATCTGAAGCTTGAAAGTATGAAGCATTTTTATAAAACCTCAACCCATTCTATCCGTTTCGTCCCTATAAAATTCTAGCTAGTTCAATCCCTCTCCTCATTCGATTTCTACCTTTGGCTAGGAAAGCATTTAGAATATTCTCTTGGAACAATTTTATTGTATAATTCGTTAATTCATTTGAAATCCCGTTAAAAGCAAAATGGAATCTAAAGCAAATATTTGCAAATACATCCAGTTCTTCGTTTTGGTTATATCTTGTTTAAGATTTGAGAGAACTTATGCATTAACGGTTATGGATGAGGTATGTTTCTTACGTTCGTCCTATGATTCTTTAAATTTGAGAGTGAGAAATTTTTTAAATTACGTTTTAAACGTTGATTAATTTTCGTACAAACGTGTTTAATCTATTCTCAGGTGATGGACGTTTTTGATCATTGGGACGGTTCCTACATCGCTAGACCCTCATCTCCTGCGTTAACCTGTGACTGCTCCAGCTGTCCAAGCAGTTCCAACAGTGGATGGGTATCTACAGGACCACTGAAAAATTGCAAGGCTTCCTGTGACGTCGCTGTTCAAGGGGAATGTCTCTGCACAAAGAAGTACCATGCAACTGGCTGTACCCTCCAAAATTGTACGGCAGATGACAACAACCTCCCAGCTAGCAGTTATACATGTTACTGTACACCAGAATTCAAACCAGCAGGCTGCGTCACCCGGTCAAATTCATTAAATCCCAATTGTACTTCCGGTGTGAACTACCAAGACGAATGTCAATGTACTGAAACTATTCATCCAGATGGCTGCAATATTCGATTGTGTAATCCCGACGAAAATAGTGAAGGTGGGGTTGTCTGCATTTGTGGTAAAACATGCGATAGAACATTGCATGGATGTATAAAGGAACCCAAATTGTAAATAAAATCAATAATTTTCAATGTTTCTAATTTTTCTTGTAGAATTGATAAAGTATATAAATTTATTTATGCCACTATATAATTATTCTTTTTAATAATAAAATTTAAACTTTAAGTTTATCAAGTGTATGTCGTTTATTTTATGTGTTTAAATAATTTATTCTATGACAAAATACTAGGTCAGATTATGCTATAACTTTGAATCTTTTAGAATTGATAATACGAGTTGGGAGTCTTCATGTAGCATAGCATCGTACGTTATTTTTTCATATTTCTCTGTGACAGCTGAAAATTACCCGAATCATTAAATAAATATAAAAACATCGTCAGGGTGTATAGTATTGGGAAGTCGTAATAATACCTTACATGTATTTATTTACGCCCAATATATCAGCGCGTACCATAATTATATTTACTTAAAAACACGAAACGAAACAATGGATTATTCCTTTTACATTTGAATGATTTATTTAGCGAATATAGCTTACAGTTAGACTAAATTGCAAGGAGATTGAGTTTAATTACATAATAAAGACAGCGGATTGATTTAAAAAAATTAATGCCCACTTTTAATCAATTCTTTAGCTGATATAAACTGAGATTTAATACAAACAAAAAGATCCTTTTAAGAATGAACTAACTATTCAATTATTAAAATTAGATAATATTACATAGATTTTTCGAAGGGAAAACATAACATAAGGAAGATCTAAAAGATGAGTAGCGAAATTAAACCCTATAATTAAAGGTTTGCAGTTTTTCGGAAGATTTTGGCCACCAATCGCATGACTTGTTGTGAGCAGGTGCTGGTACACAACAAGTGGCTTCCACACACGCAGAAGTTGTGCAGCATTGACAAATACAATCAGCATTCAGATTTGGACAGCAGTTCATTACATAACCAACTTTGTTACAGCCTCCAACAGTCCCTCCCAGCGCGTAACAAGTCGCTCCGGCAACTTCTTCACATGACTGAAAACCATAAATATTTATTGGAAAATTAATTGAAAAGTTTATTATTTTAATGTGATTGATAACTTTTAGCTTTATTTACTTACGAATTTACACGCTTCTGGAGTCTTTGCTTCATTTAGCTGTTTTTGAGTTAAATTTGCTTCCACATGAAGGTATATTCCCACCGTAAGCAGAATAAGGGTAGTCAGCTTCATTTTTGATGACAGGAGAGGTTACGAACGTGACTTACTTGATGGAATGAAAATTGTGAATTGAGCTTCAAACCACAAAACCATCTATTTATCATCAGGTTTTTACTTAAATCGAAATATGAATTTAACCCTTTGGTAACCTTTTTTCACATGAAAGACAATGTTAAAACGGAGTCCAAAGTTGCATTTTTCCATTACAGGGAAGCAGTATGAATTCCCGTCTGAGGTCTATCTCGATTCCTGCATTTCAAGCTCAAAATTCTTCCATAAATAAATCGACCTTAAGGAACTTATGTTCATTCCTAGCTCACGTACCTGCGTTTCCCTAAATACAGACAAACCCAATCGTATTTCGTTGATTACGGTGGTCCTAAAAGTGCCACACTGCCCCGACAATAAGCTTCTCCCTGTTGAGAAAAAAAGCCCACGAAATAAAAATGTTCATGTGAGTTTTCTCATTTGAATACATTTTATCTACTTAACTTCTAGATTCCAAGTAATAGACACTGGTCCCTTCTTCCAAAACTGCGATTAACTTCTTTACGGGTCATAAATGATTTTGAACCTCTGTAAGGTACTCTTACGTATCTTGTTGTGTTTTCACATACCTGCATAGACTTACAGCATGATTTTCTTATGCGTTAATTGTTTCAATGATTCAGATGTATGCATTATTTAAACGGAAATGTAAATGAGATGAACGGACAGCTGTCGTCGTTAGTATTGCTAGCATAAGTAATAATCGATTACTCAAACTATGAGAACAATTTTATTTGTAAACATGGTATACTTTATAATCAAAAAGTTTAAAATGGTTACACTAATTATTCATATATTTTAGAAGTTATCATTATACAAATATACTTATTTCAATCTCTTACACATAAAAAGAAAGATGTGACAGAACAAGTTAATAAAAATAAAATTAGATTCTGAACAGTTACAATTAATTAGGTTATGTCTGTGTTATCTATGTTTTTAGGTCTGGAAGTTCCACCATGGACAGGTGTTTTCTCCATGACAAGGATGCCGGGATACAGCATTGTGTTTCATCGCACTCTTCGCTAGTTTTTAGACAGCATTGACATTCACAGGTAGAAGCTAGGTTTGGGCAGCACCTTATTTCGTAATTGTTGTCGACACAGCCACCAATAAATATTCCTAAGCCGTAGCAAATTACGCCGAGGAGAGGTGTAGCAGAACACGACTGAAAATAATATAATTAATAAAGTAGTTACAAATTAACGAATACCTTATTAATTTTTTTTATTAGGACGAAGTTTAGAAATATTTATAATTTAAAAACTTACAAATTTGCACGCTTCTGGAGTCCTCGTTACATTGGTGATTCCCAAAAATTGAGTTAAATTTGAGTCAGCGTCAGTATCAAATATTATAAGGAGCAAAATAAAAATTGCAGACTTCATTTTTGAGAATGTAAAAAACGAAGAATATATTACTTCTTTTCTTTTCAAGTTTACGCTTCTAGGCCCTTAGCGGGTATCACGTGAAGCGGGTATGGTACCTGAAGCGGGTATGGCACTTAGCGGGGACGGTACTTAGCGGGTATGACAACTTGCGGGGAC
>JAANSM010000516.1:0-27263 GCA_036850725.1 Orchesella villosa | reverse complement strand
TGTGCCATCACTTTGTCTGTATCCAGCGTAGCCAATGAGTTGTGGATTCCATATTCTAAAATCGTGCTTCCCATCTGTCCGTTGTGGAAATATTGTAATTGCTGACCTGAGTAGACAAAAATATGCCATTTATTTTCACTAGGTCATGTCACGCAACCTTTAAATCGGCTTTTGAGTGAGAAACAAAGTTTTGAAAATAGTTTACCTAATGTTCCCCTTATTCGTTGCATACTTAATGTGCTTACAAACCGCTTCAAACATGCCCGTGGTAGTTGTCACGCTTCGGGCATCAAACACTTGTAGTTTTGCCCATTGAATTCGACCAATGCATCTCACAGAATTTCTCCAAGCAAGCTTTGCTCCATATACCAACTCAGTCTCGGTCACGTTGTAGGTGCCTGTGTCCGTTATTTCTGCTTGGACTTGTTCCCATCGTTGCACATGGGATGTTGAATTGTACCTGAAAAGTAGCATAAAACCAGTCCAGTTCAAGTTAAATTATGAGTGACAAGACAAATGTTATGTTGAAGGAGAGATTAACTAATATCAATAAGATGCATGAATGCTTACCTCTTAATTGAGGTGTAGTACTGATCAAAGAAATCTTTGGCTAAGCTTCGAACTTCTTCTACAGGCCGACAAGTTATCGAAACCGCTTTTGTGTTGGGGAAAGACACAATACTTCCTAAACAGACGTGTTCTGTGCAACGGTTGCTCTGAAAGTTAAGAAGATTACAAGTCATCAGTTCAAAATAGCAATTTCATTTTTTAAACATTTTCAATACGACTCCTCCAGCTTAGCTCTCAGCTGAGATTCGATATTTGATGATGGTAATTAGATGCTAATTTTAATTCTCAATGACAAGCGACATTTAATGCTAGCAACCCTCATCTAAGGAATTGTGTCAAGCGTCAAGTGGTTTATTAATAAAATACAAATGACAAGTAGGCAACTATTCTGATTTAAATCTCATAAATAAGCTTCCTCCACCAGCTTTTATCATCAACAGGCAGCCCTTCCAGATGATTTTAGTGACGCAGAGGAAGCAGGAAGCCTCCATAAAGCCTTCTTTTCCAGTACACATGTCTCTTTCATATCAACTGAGGCAAGCTAATTCCCACAATTCAAATTTTTTATTCACTTACTTCACCCTTCTGCCAATACCAATCCCACAGAGTGCAGACAAAAAGTATGAAAAGTTGCTGGAAAACTGTATTTCTTATATAACCGTTTCTCAAACCACTCTATCTTGTTTGACTCTCAGACAAGTTCTCATGAATGAATCTTATTCCCGTCTTCACATTATTATTAGGAAGTACATCTTGAAGAAAAAGTTTAGCATGAAACGCAGAGTAACCAAGCAAAGACATATCGTATTGGGGTTGGATGCCGTTCCATGAAGCTAACTTGTTGTCCGTGTCACGTTTTCGGTTGGATGGAGGAAACGTTCTTAAGAATTACGTGTAAGCCCCCAAGGTGAGATCCCATACTGACACACACACCACAACAGAACAAGAATTGAAGTACATTATCATACCTATTCAAACGGATGAGTTGCGAGTAGGAAGAAAATGAAAGCTATTTTCAAATTCTTTTTTCTTTCAGTAGCCGATAACTGCATAATGTCTTCATATATTTATTGCAGAGGACAGAGTTAGAGAGGGTCGAAAAGGATTCTCATAAACAAACCTTTAAAAAACCTTTTATGTCCGATGTAATGTACATCAAGACATACACACAACTTTCAGCCACTGGTGAAATTTAAAGAACTGGATAAACTGGAACTGTTTGGTCGCATAGGTGGAGGAGGTGGGAGGACTACCTTCAATTGATGCGAATCCGATTTTGAATGTTTTTGTGTATCAAAGCTTTCAACATTTTACATATTTCTCTAAACATTCATGGAAACAAATGGAAGAGGAAGGACAACAACAACACAGAATAGATTTCTCTTGTGTCTTAGGACCTTTACTTCCGTTTTTTCAATAGTACTCTTTGTGAGTTGAAATGAAATATATTTAAAACAAGATGTGAGTGGGGATGGAAAGGATTGGTGATTCTAATGTTGATATTTTTCAAGTCAATGTTTTTGTTTCATATTGTAAGTAGTTTTTTGGAGTCCTTTATTGGATAAAAATAAACATGATGTTGAACCTCAGAGTGTAGAGCATAATATTGACTAAAAGAATATTATTTTTTGTTGGATAAAAATTATATTATGTAGGTGTACTATACAAACAGGAAATGATGCGGCAGAGCCGCTCTTAGCCACAATAAAAGTATATAAAATCGAAACCAAATATATTTCAGAACAGTAAAATTGTATGAATGGATAAAAGTAAAGAAAAAGAAAGAACTTTCTTTTGCTTCTATTTATTCTTCTTATTCGATATTCCTCCGTTGTAATATTGTAAAAGTAGTTCAAATAAATAAACACGAGATTTCCAGAGAGGATCGCGACCTAGCTTTAATTCGGATTGACTACTGGCTTTCATTCAGAACCCGTTCAGGTTCCTGCCGATTTAAAAAAAGATATCTTTCTTATATCTGGAGTTATGAGTGTTCTTGACCTACATATGGATTGATAATGTAGAATATTGTATTCGATTTAAATTCGCTTACTAGTTAATAACTTCTTCATAAAACTATCACTGTGTATTTGCGTTTCCAGATCAAAACTTCATATCATGTTTCAATTTTAAACGTACCTGAAGTATTAAATTTTCTTGGTTAGCATATATTATCATGACTTTGACATCTAGAATATTCTGGAGCATTGCATTGGAGTTCGCCAGTGGAAATGTGTTCCTCAGCCAATAAGTCGAGAGCCCTGGCAAGTGCTAATATGTGAATTAGCAATGTGATATGAGATTTGTAACTCGGCTGTGGCGTTGAGCATGTGTATACGTAGCAAGCAGGCAAGGGCTCACGCCCTAAAAGCTGACGAGTACATCCCAATACATGCATAATTGCATTCACTCTTCACCAAGCAGAAAATGAATGCAAGAAACAAAGCAGCATGAATGCATTGTATATTAATTTGCTGTCATAGAATGTCAGCATGTATCTGCTCTAATTTGCATAGAAGGAAATGATGCACTAGATTATATGATCTGTATCACACGGAACTCTTTTTATGCGCCAAATATGTACCTAACCTTTTATGTTTTTTGCGTTGAATCTGTTTTTTAGAGATAAAAACATTACGTGCATACCAGAATCAGTCTAATTTTTAATCAGAAAGAAAACTAGAGTTTCTTGTGAAAACACTCTTTAAACGTTATTTACGTAAACGATAGGATCTAAAGATGTCTGGTGAGACATATAATGCGGTAAATGAGTAGATAATTCTAACGATAAGATGTATTACTTTGTATGTTCTCTCCTCTCTGCATTATTATGTTTAATTAATCTAATATATAGGCTTTTTTTAATTTTATGGTTTCAGATTCGACAGTTAATGGGAACACGTTATGAACGGACATTCATTATAAAAGGAACAGATGGACAGTTCTGGAAACAGGAACGAAATGGGGATGGAAGGTAATGTTGTAGAAATAGTGTCATGAAGTATTCGGTTGACTATAGTCGTGGGTGACATCCATTGAATTTAATTAATTATATTATGTGTTCTCATTTTTTGTAGGCTCATCAAGTGGGTCCCGGTTAAGCTTTATGAAGCGTCAGAAAAGGAGAAGCTGGTTTTCGAATCAACTGGACCAATACAAAACAAAGGTCAGTCCTCAGTGAAAGCCATCTTTGATGCGATCCCATCTCCTAATGAAGCAAAGTCAACCAAGATAATGTCATTGAATGAGTTAGTAAAGGCGGAGTCTTTCGGACCCATAATTATTTATAAAAAATGATTGATATGGTGTATCAGGGTTCATAAACATCTAATGTGAATAAAACTCTTTCTAATAACATAAAAGTATAATGTTGAATGTTTAAATATTGAAATATAACTTTCCGAAAACAAATAATTTTACTTCAACAGCAGTACATCGTATATAAAGTTCAATTTAGATTTATAATAGCAAGATATCAGAATAAGAATAGAAGGTAAAACTACCATTATCGTTGTCTTTAAATCAAATCAATTTTGGTGATTCCAGTGAATCAAAATAGAATATTTATTACTTAGGACCCCTCAATTAGAAACTTTAGAATTCTAAGAAAAAATTTACAACTTTTACAGTCCCCAAAACTATTTTCCATGCAATGAGACGACTCCCCGTAGTGAAATGAGTACAGTCTCAGACTCAACAACTACTTTTTATTACCAAGTTGCAATTCATCATATCAGCATAAAGCATTATTCTCCCAAGGTTAAAGACCTGACGTCTTTTGCTGGCGCCACTTAACTAGCATTTTGTCTTGTTAGCAAAAAAATTACATAAAAACATTAATATATAACAATGATCATCCAATTAGTTTATGACCAAAGGCACTCTCATCTAATCCATCTAGTCACAAACCCAAAACGTCAGCTGAGCATTGAGTATTCATTAAAAACGCATATACTTAAATACTTTCGTTACAATTGGATAACAACAAGAACTTCAAGCCAAACATTGTTTTTCTCTCTCAAATGGATAAAAAGGAAAAAATCTGAAGGCAAGAAATTATCTATCCGCTCCGATCAAATCAAATTGGAGAAGGGTCAAGCTCCTGTGAAGAAACCACCTATAAATAATACCCACACAAGTTTCTGTTATCATTTACAAGATGCACTTCTTGGGTGCCATATGTTTGAGCGACCATATACATACGGGATCTTCTATTTTGCGTCATTCTTCAGTTCCCTACTTCTTCCTTCCGCCACACATATCGAGGAGATTTGCACGAATTTACGTCAGCCACTTTATCATTGACACAGTGGTACCAACATAAAAAGAGAGGAATCAAGGGCTAGTCAAGCAGGTCGGTTGTCGGTGGGACCTAGCTTTTGCTTTCGTTAAACTTCCTTCCTTCTCTTCACCGTGAACACACACCATTGTCCAAAAAGATGGGATTGATCATGAACCATTCTTAGTGTCATGATTGATTGAGTAGAAGTAAGATAAGAATCTTGTAACAATGTTGAAAAGAGACAGAGAGAGAGAGAGAAATACATAGCACAAACATATAAATGTTCATAAGTTTTAGGAAGAACCACTGATAAAATCCCTTTGGAGGAAAATCTTCCATTTTTTTCTTCATCGGCTTCTTCGCCACTTGCACACAGGACGTAAGAGGAAGAGCCAGCCATAAAAATCTCAGCTTCTTTCTTTCTTGGAAAAAATAGGGGAAAGGAAATATATTTTGACAGGTCCAAGTTTTTAAGCCTTTTCCAACTCAACCTTCTTCCTTCGGTTTTGGGGGGCTATGTTATCTACGCTCAAAATAGCTACATATTGGTACAATCTCCAGGAATGCACACACAACTTACTCTCCACGGTACGGATGTGTGTATAGCCTTCAGTCTTCAAGCTGTACCAATCAAGCTACTCTTAAATGGTAGTGGAACATACTGTTGCTCCCAGAAGAATGGGGTTCTTCATTCGTTCATAGGGACTTGACCACCCAGAGTGCTATATAGACATTTCCAATAATTGCATTATATATTATGAAACAATACAACTGGGGCAATGCTAGACACCAAAAAACCCGAATATATTCGCATCAAGGAGATAGTTTATTGTGATAAAAGCTACATTGTATATAGCTCATTTTGATTTAGCACTTGCTATAAATTTTCCACGGATTCAAGATCACATAAGCACACCCCAGTTTACTCTCTTGTCCGTCATTGTAATATTGAAGGAGTAGAGTGAGATGAAGAGAGTGAAAGAAAAGTTCTTGTGTAAAAATAAATACATCCATGTTTTCAGTCTTTTTTCTCATTTCTCAATCCCAACCTATCTAACGCTCATAGACAAGGAGAAGAGTGATTGTGTTGTAAGTTGAAAGTTGTAATGATGACGACAAGGAACAAGTTTGAGAGCAAAAAGCTCAAGGTTTTGAAGTCAAGAACAATGAGAAACCAAAGTAAAAAAAGAGTAGAATGACAAGGAAAGTCTCAATGGGAATCATTCAACAGGATTGTTACTTGTAATCTTGTTAGACTTTTTCTCACGATTTGATTCCTCTTCTCAGTCTCTACTCCCATCTCGCTACAATATCTATAGTTTCGGGAGTCGGGAAAATATCTAAGAAATTATATGTTGAAAATCAGGGGGAAACTAGGCGATCCAATTGCAAATTTAAGCTCATAAGTTGGGAGCGAGGGACTTAGAGCATGTGCAAAATCATAATGCTTTAAAGACTGCATCTCCTTTTTTGTCATCTCAGCTAATTGACTGGACATTCTTTGAGCTGACGCTGACAATTTGTTACTAAAAGACTTGTATCAAAAATAAATCTATTCATATAGACATGAAAAATCACAGCAGTCTCGCCAAGGGAGACATTAAGACCTTGCCAATTCTGCATAATCTACTCAACCACAGGATTAGGTTGGGACTACTTCTCCTAAAATTTCCTAGTACGTAGCCAAAGGGGAATTTGAATAATTCATTAAGAGCAATTAACCTAATCATCCATTCAAAATCCCCAAAAGAAAATTGCAAAGGGAGAGAGCAACATCACATTTATATACACCTTTTGGGCCTGTGTTTTGATGAAATCCGAGTTTTAGTTTTTATTGTGTGTATACATGCATGAGTAATTTGTTAAGGTGCCTTTTGCTCACCGCTGCTAATGCGTTGCCAAGAAAGGGAATAATGTAGCAAAGAGGGTTTCAATAAATGAGAAGCATAATTAGTGTTCTACCTTTTATATGAATTGCAAGGAATGATCCATTCATCCATAAAAATGGGAGACACTTTACCCTCCTCATGATCAAACCAGTTTATACCGTTTATCAAGAATCACCCTCTTGTGTATAACCATTTTAATATATTTTCTGAGTCTCGACACACATTAACATTCAATTTTATGTACCTAATTTGCTGAAATGAAGAAGCTACCATGAGAATTGATTCGACAATGGTAAAAGGTGAGAGGGGATGAAATGAATATGATAATTATGGTTGGTTGATCAACATTCAACATGCAATATATAATGCTTTGCTGTTTGTAATACAAAACTTTTTCATAATCATTAATTATATGGTGGGTATTGGTGCATACCAATTTATCTAGGGGATTATGATCTTGCTCTAGAATTATAGCATTCGGAAATATATATACTTTGTCTTGTCGAAAAATGGGCTAATAATTATGCGAGTAGATTTACGAATATGTAATAAAGTTTTTGTTGCCTTAAAACATTATTGAGCTGCAGTTTACTATTTACAAATAAATGCTTGGATTAGGAATCAGTACGAATGTTTGATTGAAAGTCTATTATACTCGTTTTCATCAGAACAGGCTTGAAATAAAAGGGGTTTCCCATGTTCATCCTGTTATCATCAAATCATCGACCCATATCTCATAATGAAAATAAAGGCCTTCTCAACAATCACCACTTATCATATATATATATAAGTATATGATCATGATCCCGCTTTTATCATCAACTCTGGAAAATTATGCAGATGTCGTGAGATGAAAACAAGCAAAGGCTATTGAGAGCATACAACACAAAAAAAAAGTACAAAGACTTCCGCACTCTATCTCTTCCCAAATATGAGCCAATAGCCAAACAATCTCGTAAAGAAACATGGAAGGTGGGGTCCATATTTTGTCGGCTTTAATGAAACCATGTATTTGCAAAAGGTAACTACACAGAAACAAAATTAGTGATAAATGGGTTGTGAGTCGGAGCATATGGTTTGGAGTTGGATTGGAACAAGGCAAACCAGACATTTGTTTGTTTTGAGTATATTTCTTTGTAAAACTGGACTCCCTATTACTTTTGCTAATGTACTGATATGATGTTGATGGTCTTCACTACACACTCCAAAATCGGACCTTTCAACTGCCCTCAAAACTGAAGAGAAAGGACTCGAGTGAACAACAGGATGGCTCATGTGTGTTGTGGTTTGGTCGGCTGACCCATTGAGGAAGCATCTGGGGTTTTTCTCCTTGATGCACTTTTGAAGTTCTCCTTGTCCCCAGAGACTCCTCTCAACATTTTTTTGAGGACTAAGCATTTTGGCTCAACAGAATATGAGTTGAAAATGCAGAAATTTAATTCTAGAAACGCCGAAAGGTTTGAGTTGGATGTTTGGACAGTAGTTCTCATTTTGTGAATGAATATCTTTCTCGCCATCTCAACGCTACTAACCACCACGTCACGTCATCCAACTTTCAATATGCTGTACTTGTACTTGTGAAAACTTTTTCTTTACTAATTCCTAGAAACCCAATGTTTCCAGCTGAACGACTTTTCCCAAAGATTCGACATTTTTTTTTGTCGTCGGCTCTCACAAAACCAAACCAATTCATTTAACATTGGATTAGGCTAATGCTCAAGACAGGGGGAAGTTGAACCGCAGGAATTGGGAAGAAAGAGAAAGAAGCACTCCATCTGATGAATCTCACTTACCCACAAAAACAAACCAAGAGTAGTCGGATAGCCCATTAAAGAGCCATTTGTCGAGATGATATGGGAATGCTCGTAAAAAGATTTGATTGATGAATTTTTCACAAGCAGTAACAAACCGTTTCCCCCTGACTCAATTCCAACTATCCTCATTCACAACTCATTTGTTTTGATGTACAAAACCAAGAACACATTCGGATATCTACATATACATGGTGTAACATAGGAGGAATTGATGATTGAAAAACGCTCAAGTCCAGAATTAACCATCCAGCACAAAACTACACAATAGGAAGAGGGTCGTCAATCCTTGTATGCAAACCATTTCATTGCTATCTCACAAAATACACACTGCTAGCCATTTACAACCATTTACACTTTACTTTCTCAAATTGCCATTTTCTTCACATTTCCTTTTACACATGTAAGTCGTGTAGTGAAAGAGTATGGCTTGCTTTACATTCTCTTTCTCTCTCTCTCTCTAGTTTCATCTCCAGTCACGTTGAAAACGAGATAAAGCGCGGTGTGAATAATGGAGCTTCTCTCAGGTCCACTAGCCATTTCAATAAATAACATATGCATACCCAAAGTCTCGTTTTCCGATTTCAAAGAAGGATAGGATTTGTGGAAGAATGGATGCTAGCTGAAGACAAGACGCACAATTTTTTTTGTAGCATTTCCCACATCACACTATTTCTACCTGTTATGCATGTATATTTATTGAAAATAAAAGTATTTTTGTTGCTACATATCGGAATTCTAGCTCAAGTGGCAGTGCGTCATATAAAAGGCTAATATAAACAAGTACAAACACACTGCAAGCAACTACGACTAGGGAATCTAGTGTGTCTGCCTGGGTGGAAATTTATGTGTGTGACTTTCCTTTTTTTACTCCGTCACTCTGATGTCCAAGGAGAGGACATGTTATTGCTGGATAAGCTACATAATATGCATGCATGCATTTCCTACCCATATTTATTCCCAGTTGGAACGTTTGGAATGCTCGTTTTCAACTCTTGCTTGTAGTTTTTGTGGGTGTCCCAATATTTATTTGCGTGAATAAGGGCACTTCAATTTGAAAGCAATCCAATCAATGTGCGGAACATTTCACTCCTTTGCTTTTCCCTTTGTGACAGATATAATTTATACAAGTGATGTACTACTACTCAAGCTTTTTATGCTCTTTTTTTTTGTTGCTACTAAACACACACTATATAATATATCTACTCTTATCTTTAAGGAACACACTAGGATGTGACCATCCAACCGACATGACAACTACCTACAACCTGGAAAATGATGGTGGAACAACGCAACAAGGCGCAATGAATGGGTTGATGGAGTACTTTATTTTAAATGTGAATGTCCTATGTTTTTTTATGTACATTTACGATTCATGGCTGAAAACCATAAACATTAATTCCAATATTATCTCTCGTCCAATGCATTTTAACCCTATAGCAACCACAAGGTGTTACGTAGGAGGATGTATAACATGTTGAGTTCAATTGATTGTAAAAATTATTTATAACTTGTTACGTTTCAAACAAACATCTCCCGTTTTCCACTTCTTCGAAGAAATGACACAGGACATCAAATACCAAAACGGAAGAGACCACACCACGCAATAGTACCTAATACTATCTTTGCTTATAGCCTAAGTTACTAATTTCAATTCAGTTTCAAACAATAGCTCGAGAAGTACAAGGTGAGCCTCAATGGAAGGAAATTCTTTAGCATACCTAATAGCTGGAAGTGGTGCAATGAATATAAAGACAAAGGTATCATTTCAAGTTTGGAACTGACGAAGAGAATTGGGAATGTGAACATGCGTTCCGGATTTCTCACAAGATTTGACCGTTTCATTTCATCGATCAAGTGGATCCATCCTTTTAAAATGTCGTTTTGCACACGAGCTCATCGCCTATATACAAAGAATACATAAGTATCTTCTCTACCTACTTAGCCTCCTTTTTGCTTATACAACGTCTATCTTCTTACATCATCGCATTCTATTGTAAGTTTTTTTTGAGCCTCTCTAACTTTCTTACGTTAGCTTTTGAGTTCCTTGTTTGCCATAAGATAAACAGAACATTTGAATAAATTCAAGTCATGCACTCGAACATCATCACCATGATCATCATCATCCTTCGCACTTGTCGACTTGACTGAATATCAAATCTCCTTGAAATAAACACCAAAAAACCACCGGCTTCTTATGTAAAAGTTGAATTTGAATATGACTCTATTTCGCCTTCAAAAAATTCTCGGCGTAGTTTTTCCCTGTTGCAGTTTGTACACTCTTTTTCCTCTTATTTTCTGGCGTTGAGGAAGACTCTCCAGAGAACGTGCATGAATCTCTGCTCGTTAAGTAGTAGTAGTAACCTACTGATGTTACATAATATACAGCTGTATCGGCATCAACTCAGGATTCACGATCACCACGCTCTATACTTTTTATGCCCACCTGCTTCAATCATGAATGCATACTATGCAGTGCAGTGAATGAACACGAAATCTTGTTCCGCATTTGAGTACTTTGGTCTCCAGATTATTCTTAAAACCCATCATAAGCTCATCTTATATTGTGGCTACCATCAAATCAACCAAGGAAGTAAGTAACATGCTGTCTATCTCTGCAGGGATTTGATCTCAGTAGCTCTGTGAAGGCAATTTCTCTCAACCATCATCAACAAGAATATTAAGCAGGGACGATGAGAGCATGTTACATTCTACACGAGTTCATTGTATCACATGAGCACTGCATTTCGCAGAGCAACTCATACTATCAAGACGCAACAGCAAACTAAAAACGTGTCAGGTACCTAATGAACGGGATGTTTCGCATGAAATGGTTTCACTGCATTTATTGCAGTAATGTACGTATTCAAAATTTGAATCGACTGATAACAACCTATAGTCACACGTTAAATACTGCGTTTGTCATACCTGAGATAATGCGTGAAGCCGATCCGTACTCTCCTGTCCTGTTTGTAGGTTTTGCAGTTTAATTATTTTCTTCTCTGGCTTCCCATCAGCGTAATTGTTGTTATTACTAATGTTATTATTATCATTGTACACATTTTGGGAATGGACACAAGTACTACTACTGCTGCTACTATGACCGTTACAAATGTTCATGCTCATTTTGAATCTTGACCAGAAGACACACGTTCACATGAAAAAACTAACACTAAGGTGCCATATAAGCATGCTTAATGAACTTAGACACAGTGAGCTGAAATGGAATACGTAATACACAAGGCTGAATGTCAGAAACTGCTACCAACTAATAATTATGTTATATGGGTATCCTTAAAGAACAATACTGATTCGGGGTTGACTAGAATGGGGGGAGAAGTCGAGTTGCAATTTTTACTTCAATTCACTTGAGCGAATGAAAGGAAGCCACCAACTAAAAATTTTTGAGTTGTGTATATTCGTGTATATAGACGAAATACTACTGTACTTCAATAAAATACAATATGACTCATGTGACAACAGTGTTGAGATGGTGATGATGCAAGCTAATAGCTAATTACTCTGAAAGTATTTCCCGATAATTTGACACACTAATCGGAATCAGCCACCACTTGTAACATAACATTGCACTTAAAGAATAGCCATGATGATATACGATATGTTGCACACACACACACACGCAGAGAGAGAGACACTCACTCACGTATCATTTCATAGTCACAAACCCACCTAAAGAATTGTGATGATTATGAATTGAGATGATGTGAAACGAAGATAAGACAAGAGGTAATGATGACATTGATTGTGATATGATGTGTCAAAATATCGGGGGAAAACTGCATTGTCCTTTTTTGCCGTCTTCTCACATACTTTTTGCTTTCATTTGATATGAGAAGCACACAAGAATAGATATAACATTCATGACATTGACAATGGACATAAATACGCACGCACTCAATTTTCGGGAAAAATGCAGGATTGCTAAAATTACAAAAAAAAAGGATCTAGCAAGTCCTTGCTTCATGCATATCTCGCTTCCTTTCAACAACTGGCGATGACGACGGTGATGATGATAAGGAGAATGGGCTACGTAACAAAAAGTATGTATATAAATAATATTCAGACGTAAGAAGGTTAATCAATACAGAATATATATATAGCGACAAAACAGTCGTCTTGGTGGAGAAGAGTACTTGAAACGATGACAATGTTCAATATATATATAAGTGAAGAGTGCAAACCTTCTTATTTGTTTGCCGTTTTCAACAGGGTTTTGAGCGGAACCACTCGAAATAACCAAAGAAAAAGATGGAGCAAGGTTGGTAGTTAGACTTGGAATTTCAATTCTCATTCCTAGTTGCAAAATGCAAGGTAACAAAAAAGTGAATTCATATGCAAAATATGGTGTAAAAAATGTTCTAGTCAATTAACTCCAACGTTTTTCACAACTCGTTTTTCCCCACCTATACAAAAGCAGTACTGAAAAATAAAAATTGGTATGCAAAGCTGATCATGATCATCAATATCACCATGAAAAATATGACCTTGGCTGACTATCGTATCGTTCTGAAAAACTTGAGTTGAGCTTAAGGAATGAATGATGACGAGGATGAGATGATTCTGCAGTAACTGCAAAATATATGGCAAGGATTTGAGTACAAATTTATGACTGCTGATGCTGACTGTCATTTTTCTGGGACAAGTGTTGTGCTGTTACGTATAGCGTATATACGTTCGTTAAAGTAGCATTGTTTTAAAATAACTCGTTCGTATTTGTTGTTTTAATCGAGGAGCACATGTGGCAAAGGGAAAACACCTATGTGAAATATCCTGTGTTGAATATGGATTACATCGCATCGCATCACAGCGCGTCAGAATGGCCCATGTGAGGAAGAAACATATTTCCTCTCAAGATTGAAGTGAAGTGGTTTTGGAGCGGACGGACCATACGGACGGTTGTATGTCATACTTTGGGTTAAAAATGTATATACACACAAACTCTTACATAATATGTACTTATACTCGTCTAGTTCAGCTCTCGTAAGTAATATTTGCTTTCCACTTGTGAGGTGATGCGAATGATGTGTGGCGGACGAAGTGTGGAAAGCATATCCAAATGGCCTTAACAAGGTGCACTTGTTAAACCCGACTTGAACTTCGAATGTAAAACATTCAAAAAATCATTTTTTTTATATCCCCTCTCTCTCACTCACTCTTTGCTGTTCATTACATCTCGCCTTTTACGTCAGTCATCATTTTCATAACTGAAGCGAAACTACTTGGTTTGTACATGAGTAATTCACAAACATGGATATTTTATGACTATTTTGAAGTACGCACTTTAAACACAAGTACGTATGCACGTATGTGTAAAAGTAATATATAGGAAATGTAATTTAATGTGAAGTGATGTAGCGTACCTCGTAAAAAATGACGAATTCAAAGTAAATGAGCGTAAGTAATGATTGTTGAAATGTAATTTCGTGGATTTATGTCTAGATTGAAGAATATGGAAATGAGGGAATCTATAAATAAAATGCCTCATTGTTCTCCTCTATTCCAAAACTCCATACTTAAATGACCAAAAAGAAGAAGGGAAGTGGAAGCAACAGGGAACTCATGTTTCCTTTGTACATTTAAAATCTCACATTTACCTACTCAAGATGGGTAGATTGATTGAGCCTAGCTTTAGCTTTTTACCAAACCATAATATATAACAACACTAGATAGGCGAAAAAAGCTTCGCAAAGAATTCAACCGAAAGAGTTGTTTGGCCGTAAGTAAGTAAGTAAGAGCCACTTCCTCGTAAATTCATTCACTTGGCTACAAAATCCTATTTTATTTTTGAACTCAAACTTCCATTCTAATGGACTAAAAAATATGGGTCCCTATTTGGAACTGTGAAGGTAAATGGAGATTATATAGGAAAGTACACTGCCTATCTAACACAGCTTTACATTTTATCCCTGTCATTCAATATCCGAATGCCCCAACTAGTTAATTGTTTATAGGCATATCGTTTTTTTAATTTTAATGAGAGCCATCAACTCCTAATTAGATCGTGATAAGGTTCACTCCTCTCATGTTTGCATTGAGATTTGGCCAAGTTGGCTAGTAGTTTCTTCATTATTCATCCCCCATAAAAGAAGGTCTCTCTCACTTAAGTCCCCTTTTGATTTCAACTCCGGTTTCTGCCCAAACTTTCATAACACACGCATGTCATACCCATTTGGGCAATGAAGCAAGTCGTCTGCAGCTAATGACTAATTTTTAGTATTCATTTACATTAAAAGGCTAGCAATTATGTGCATATATGTGTGTGTATATTTTAGCTGCAACAAAAGTTCCTATTATTCAAAACACGCAAGACGCACTTCACTTATTATGTAAGGGGATACGTGTCTGTCACTCAAATAAGGAAAGAACATGAGAAAAACATAAAACAAAAAAGGTGAGCTTAGTTGGTTAGCCATGAGCTAGCTATAAAAAACTACTACAACCTAAAATACAACTGACAAGTGGCACAGTAATAATGGGATGCATGCATGATACCAAGTGGCTATTAAAAACATAAAGGCTTCAATACCGGCAAGCAAAGGAAAGCACTTGACTTCCATGTAATAAATGGTGGTGATGGTGTGGTGTAGTGTTTTGTGGGTATGGGGATGGTGATGATGAGACGTCATGCAAATCGATGATGGCATTCTTACACAGGAGCAAAGAACCCTTCTAATTTTCTAAAGTACTTTTGGACCTACCTACATTCCATATAATAATGTATATGAGAGCACATATTGCAATAGCTAATTTTCCACGAAAGAACAAGAAGCTCAAGAGGTCTTCCGAGGTGAGAAGTAAAAATACATGGGTTATGAAAACGGTTGCAGTTGTGTGATGTTGTATGTATGTGTGGATATGATGCTAATAATGATCCAAGTAAATGATAATGCTGATTGCATCCACAAAAAATATATTGTCAACTCAGCTCGGAAAACTTGGAAAGAGGAAGATGTCAACTATCATCATCATCACTACTGTTGATGTTGATGTAGCAACAAACAACTTCTTTTCACCTTAACTTTCTCATTTTTTCGGAAGAAAAGACAAGAGAGCACGATCAACGATGGCTACATGGCAACACTCAACCGCAACCACCTTAAATGACTGTTGGGTAGAATGTCAAGTAGTCTACTCTTTATTTTCTCCTGCTTTCCCACTAAAGTGAGAGCGAAGTGGGGTAATATAATTTCTTCCTCGACTAAGGTAACAAGTATGTCTTGAAAAAAATCTAATTGTTATTCATTTACCAACCACAAACTCTCAACGTATGTGTCTGTCTATACGTCACACGTATAAAAAAATTTTGTAGCTTCACAAATAAAATCTAACTTACAGCTTCTTTTTTTTGACCAACTAGGGAATAGCTCACTTGTTTTTAACATACCAGAGAAATGGTGCAAGTAAGAAAACAAGTGGAAAACAGGGAATGACAGGAAGAAGCGGTGAAGAATTTTTTTATGTATTCTGCCCAGCAAACGACTCTTTCCCATCATTTTGTTGGTCTTGGTCGTGATTCATTTTAAACTTTTCTCACTGCCTTCCCATTCCAGGTACAGAAACAAAAAAAAAAGATGTTGGATGTTGGTTTGGTTTTAGTTTTTTTTCTAGGTTTGTTATGTATGAACACAAGTACATGGAAAAAAGTTGGAGTAAAAGGGGAAAGAGAAATAAACAAGGTCACATAACATTCATGTGTCCTCCGTGTAGAATCAGTGAAAGGAAACGGAGAGTGCGAGAGAGAGAGTGAAAAGCAAAGCTCTTAAAAGAGTAGAAAGACAGTGTGAGATGGAGCATACCTTTGAGCTTTCATGCGTAACCAAAATCACCTAAGATGATGAGCATGATGATGACTTTAGAGTAACTTTCCTTCATATACTTATAGTCAAAGGGAGACAGTAATATGGCACGGTGTTTTAGACCACTAGAACCACCATCATCATCCTCATACATACCGCCTTTCCCATTGCTCCTCCATTACAAAATTGTGGTGGAAATATATATATATATATCTGCACAAACTAAAAGTCTGGAGTGGAGTGGAGGATGGCGATGATGATACCCCTTTCTGGCGACTGTAATGTAAATGTACTCGTGATTTGGTTTGGTTTCATGCTCATTTTTCTTCTTTCTCTCTCCGTTTCAAGACCATCATTATCATAAACAACATGGCATATTGTGCACAATACTCCTACTTTGTCGACAAGAGTACTTAAATGTCGAGCCAATGCTAAGAAAACTATCGTATAGTATAAAAATGATGATAGGAAACGTAAAAGGAAGTTTGTGAAGATGGATTAAACCAAAAGAAATAATAAGGATGAGGACGATTTTGATTATGATGAGTGGGAGTTTCGGAAACGGAAACGACTTTGATATTTTAATTCTTGCAAGCTTCGGTGACTCCATATTAAAAAGGGTTGAAAGAGAAGAACAACAGCAACTCTAGATTTTACTTCATAGAAATATAATGATGTGCACAATATACATATTATTCAATGTGTTTCAAGAATTTATATAGCAATTCATCATTTATTTTCATTTCCTTTACAAACAACATACACCAGGCTTTCATACAGATTTTCCCGAAAAATAAATCCTTTTTAAAAATCAGTGCATTGACTTAACTCCAAGAACTATAATGTATTTTGACAGTATGGGATGAACAAAATGGGATGGAAGCGGATTAGGTGAAGAAAAGGGAGCACGAAATTCAATAACAAACCAACAATAATATTATAACTTTTTGCTTAGAGAGAAGAAAAAAAATGAGTCCAGAATTTTTTTTCCTGGAAGGGTAAACCCTTCCAAACAAAAATACAATCCACTCGCCCACTCACATTCTTTTGCTGCTGTGAAAAGTTAAGTTATTTGTTATAGGCTGATAAGGCGGAAATAGCTTTATTGTGTGTGGTGTAACTACTTGCTGCATAGACTCTTTGAAATATGTAAGAAGTTAGTTGGTGCTTTGTGTTTAGTGCTGGAAGGATGGAAGCATGAAAAAATAAAGTGATTGAGACTTCACGTTTAATATTTAGGCATACTCTCAACCACCACCATTATTACCACCAACTTTCCTTATCAAGAGGTGGTGGTGTGCAGTGGTTGTGATATGTGGTATATATGTAATGGCAATGGTGCTACGCACATTATGCAGATCAATTGGGTAGGTTTCTTCGGCCGTATGCTTCACTTTGAATCCCCATTAGCCAATTTTACCCCAGGTGGTTAGGTAATGAATGAGTGTGGCTATCGGCTTTCGCCTGCTTTTCTCTAGCAACCTATTAAGAATTGATATCAGTTTGCCATCAGGTTTTTTACCGATTATATATTGATTCCAGGAAGGAGAAAGAGAGAGAGAGGGAGAGTAGAGATGAAGCAAATCGGAATGCTACCACCGCACACAAACACTAAATGAGAGAAAATGCTGTGTTGGCAGTTAGTTGGCTTTGCCTGGAAGTACAGTATAGTTACACACACTTGAGAGAGAGACACATTCATTCATGCTTTTGTTCAAGAAGAAGGAGCGATAGGTCGTTGGTCGTGCTTGCTGGTGTTAAAGTAGTTTAACAGGAAAAGGTTTTCTCTACAAAGCTCCCGACTGACTGACTGATTGATTACAAGTGAGCAAAGCTGATTTGGACGGATATCCAGGGCGAGAGAAAAGAAAGGAAATTATGTAGTTCCTATCGTATCGTGGTAAAATAAAAGTAGAATTCTATATCAAGTTCATTTATACCCTAAATTTTATCACGTGTTTTGAATTACATCACCAGTTTACAGTGTATACTGTAGGAAACGAGCGAGCCAGAGTAAGAGCGTTTGGTTAAAATCTCCCTTTTGTAATAGTCCGAGTTCATAAAACTATTTGAAAATTAGACAATTTCCTACCCCCTAATAAACTAATGGAATATGGGAGAGGAATAAAATTATATGGCGAGACTAGAAATGGGTGCTGGTGGCTGTAAAAGGGAGACAAGTGCCAGCAAAGCACATAATTTAATATGACTCTAGGGACGTAACAAAACATGATAATTTCGATTTGACTCTGACAAAATACCAGAGCACATCCCACATTCAACTTATTTAGTTTAAGCTGACACTTCTATATATTGTAATTCTAGAGTGGTAGCACCACCACCACCACTCTACCACCCACACAGTTATAATTATGCGCACGGAAACATGAGTGACATATCATGACATGAAGAAAAGTGATTAAAATTAAAATATATGGAAGTTAATGCTTTTTCTAATAAAAAAATCTACCCTAAAATTCTACCTCATTTTGCAGTACCCTTTTCAACCTACGTCTGCTCCAAATTCTCAGTTGCGTCACGAGAGGTGAGAGAAGGAAGTGCTATTTTCACTCGAATATTTATTCTATTAATGTATTCACGTGATGTGGTTTGTGTTTACTGTGGTATAGCTTAGTTTGGTGGAGAAACAAAAACATAAATATAAATAGGTGGACATTTTTTGCACTTGCTTCTAGTCTCCACCAGTCCCCCTCTTTCTTTCTCTCTTTATATTCCCTTTGGAGATTTCCTTTCATGTTCTACATTTGTACATGCTCAACATGGCCAAAACTCACTTGGGAAGACAGTGAAAGGACACGTTAGAGTTAGTCTATCATCATCATATCTAAGTTGGTTGCGTATCGTCCCTAAATATATTTGTATTTGTCCAGGCTAGGTACAATGAGGCATTTCTATAAATTCCCAGAAGGGCAAAGTGATACTAGGACAACCCAACGTTTTCATTTGTATGCAGAGAAATGAAACCGAACCACGTTGTTTCATAGTAGTTGATGCTAGTCCACACTTGCTTTCTCTACAAATTCAATGCAATGTAATCGTAATAGAGTGACACTAATAAAATAATTTTCTTTTTACACTCTTCTCTCTCTCTCTTTCGTTACAAGAGAAATGGAGACAAGAGCCGTGAAGAGGAGATCACTTTGAGAAAATCTTGGGGAAAGGGAGAAAACGTGGAATACATTTGTTCTATATATACACACAAGCCTTTAGTTGAACACAGTCAATTCCGGTCATGCTTCTCTTTTACATGGGAAAACGGAAACTTTTTTTTGTGGGGGAAGTAACATTATCACAATCAACATATGCTCCACACACACACAATTGCTCTCATTCCAGTTTCCCCTTCAACAACTTCCACTTTGCCATTCAATTGCGTGCACATTACGCCTCGTCTTTAGGAGTTTTTTAACATGCTATTTTCCCCTTACATCTTTCTCTCTTCTCCGTGTCTGCCTTTTGGCTTGTGCAAAAGAAACGAGGTAGATAGGAAGAAAGAAGGTTTCTAATGTAATGATAATGATTGTCAAGGTTGCTCTATTTCAGTCTCAACCCAGCCACCCACCACTATCTTCCTGTACAATTTTCTCAATTGAGTTGCCCATATTATTCCTCATTTATCGAGATCGACTCGACGCGTAGCAAAAGTCAGGAGACTAAAAAGAAGTTAATTGGCAAGACTAATGGAATCATTTGTATTTCTTCCCTTGAAGTCTCATCATCCTGATTAGATGACGAAAGAAACCTGGTCAATTTCTTTTGACATTCGACCACCGTACCGCTCTTCCTCTGACATCATACTTATATATACCCGGATCAGCCAGCTGTTGGAAGGAAGACAGAGAAAGGATTGCAATTCCCCCAAAAAAACTTAACCAACCAAAAGTCTCGTCTTCTCCTCAACTCATGCTAATTCATAAATAATTCAAATTCATAACTAGGCTCAATCCCCCATCTTTTGTTTCAACCTCAAAGGAAAAAAAGAAAGATGAACTCTAGAAAAGTAAAAGCCGATGAATGTTTTAAGCATCCATGTCTCAATTAAAAGTCTCCGAGGGAGTAGCAACATCACATTCCGTCTCACACAAAAAAAAGTTGAAGAGTTTCTTCTCTCTGTCCCCGTGCATAATGTATAATGAGAAGGAAAATAGGAGCGAAAAAACTTTAAACAGTGTAAACTAACTTAAGTTGACTAGCTAAAAAAATCCCGTTTGTTTCCTCATAGCTTCCTCCAGAGTTCTACTCACGTCACATCATATCATATCTAGCAAGAGATGCAGCAGCAGTAATGTTGTAATGTCAAGGTAGCGTGTCAAATGACAGAACTCAGAACGCAGTTCTCCAACTTACAAACCTAAGATGACGGTTATATAATGCGAAATGAGGAAATATGAAAATGGAATCTGAGAAATATTTCATAGTTTCCTTCTCTTCATTTCATGGAGAATAAGAGGCAAATAAATCTGGGCTTTTATCTCATGCGTCAATTCCATCTTAAGATTAGATCACTTCATTCCCATCTAATGCTGCAATGCAATCCTACCACTTTCTACTATGATGGAAGAGGAAAACGAAAAGGTGATTTGGAAATGTATTCAATTGATTCCATTGTCAATTTTGCTGATTGACTTGATATTCCATCTTCTTTTCCTTGTTCAAGAAAACAAGATTTCTCCGTCTCTCTCTCGAGAATGAAAGTGAGGATGAGTAAGGAAAAAATTTGTCTCCTACTTCCTTCCCATCATCGTGATGACAGTTGAGTTTGGAAAAATTGAGAAAAAGTAATACAGTTATGTTTTATATGAGCAACTAACTTTCGGCTTTAGTTGTGTATTATGTACTTACTTGCTCAATATTTTGTGAATGTAGTGTTGTGACTTTTGATAGTGGTAGAGTGTTGCGGTGGTTTGGATACTCATGTTTTTTTCTTAGCTGACATTGATATGTGAGGATAAGAGATAGAGAGATAGATGGAGAAGCAGAGGAGAACCGTTTTGCACTGACTATGCATGCTATCTATACTTTGAGACGTCTGAGGGATGTTCTGGTCGGATGGGTTTCCTTTTTCGCTGACTCTTTTTCTCTCTACCTATCTAAAAACCCTATTTTCAAGAAAGTGGAACGAACCCTGATGCAACGCATACCTGTTTTCACCTCATTCAGAACACTTCTTTTATGCAAAATCGTATTACTTTCTACATTTAGAGTCGTCACTCACTATGAAATGAAATTTATACAGAGTTGCATTGCACAATAGATACATACGTGTATGGTCCGGTGTGAATCTAGAGGGACTTGTTTCATGATCCCCGGCATTATACACGAATAAACCTAGCAACTTAGGAAATCAGCAAAAAGCAACCCTGTCCTGTTGACATTGTGATGATGGAAAAAGTTGGGGGAAAAAGTAGGGTAAGAAAAGGTGTATGAATAAACAAGCTCGATTTCTTTTGAGCGTTACGCCATCTCCATCATCACTTCCTTCCAACATTTCTTCATGCTTATTCATACTATCATCTTCTCATATATAGCGTCGCATTTTTCCTGTGAGAAATGCCAAAACACTGGGGAGATAATTTAGAAAGGAGAGAGAAAGATAATACAAAACGTTACGCCAAAGCTACTGTTTCAAAATGTAAAGGCAAAGAGTTAAGCCGCGTGGTTATCATGGTTTGCAACAAGAAAACAACAAAATAAAAGAGCTTATGAGCTTTCCCCTTTCTCCTCCACTCTCATTTGTAAACTATCCTGTTTGAGTTGGGGTTTTTGAATCTAGATTTTACTCTCCCGTGTTCTGTTGTGCTTGTGGATTAGAAATGGGATGGGTAACATGAAGGGGAAAATCCGTCTTCTTCTTTTGTTACTTAAAAAGGGAATTTGGAAACATTCTTCAACTTCCCTCTTTATAAAAATTTCAATTCTCTTCTTTTCATGTGCCCCTTCAAAAAACCTTCGCCTTCTTTCCAACAACAATGAAATTTGTCTTGCCAAAACCAAACTTTTTTTTTCTCTGGGGTGGAGAGTTTGGAGGTAAAACAGAGTTATCTCGAAACTAGATGAAATGATGATGATAATGATTATACAAAGTTATTTCACACTGTGATGATGAAGTACAAAATACGCTTTAAAATGTTGTCTTTATGTTTCTCCCTTTTTAAAATGAAAAGAAAAACGGTGCCGCAGCTCCCAAAATGGAAGGGAACAATACAATTAGGAAAACCCTTCCAAGTGTAGCACGACCATGTGCCTAAAATAAACAGTCTTTTGCTTTCGGCAAAATATGATAGAGAAAATATGACGAATATTCTTTCGCCCATTCTTTGTGACTTTTTTTTATGTGGATTAGATGTTTGTTATGAATTTTGCTGACAGTATATTTTTTTTGTCAACCATATTATTTCTCCCATTTCCTCCTACTACTTGAATAAATGTGTGTCCAAATGCACAAATGTACACGACGCAAAAAGTCAAAGGGAAGCCCTATTTTTGTACACACACACGACGACATGAAATGGTAGTAGATTTTTGTATCAATATCAAATCCACTGCTTACGTGGCACTAGCAAATGCTTTCTGTTTGTCTTTGTTGTGCCTTGATGTTAGTGTAAATACAACTAATTTTCTGTGATTTAGCACACCAAAGGAAGCCAAATCCTCCAAAGGTAGCCAAGAACTAGCCATATATTTCCCATTTTGCTTTCCACTCACAATCGACAGTGGTAAAATATATATGACCCTCATGATCATGGTGATGATGATCATGATGATACTACACAACACGTGGAGATTTCTAACCTTTCAAGAAATCAAGAAGAAATCGTGTATCTCTCTGTGTGAGTGTATGCTTGTGTTCACTTGACTAGAGTTTTGTATAACACACAGCATCACAACATTTCCCCTTTTTTTTACAAACGTAGAATCTGCTCCTTCTGATGAAGATATATAGAGCAGTTTGCAGTGAACGAAAACAAATATAAATGACAGGTCAAATCCGTCCCTTGATTTGACTGTCCCTCTAGCCAACACCATAAATACTATAAATGCATATAGTTTTTTTCCCTAGTTACACACACTGTCTTTCAACCTCTTTTTTTATTTATTTTCCTATACCTGATGTATGTTCCATTCCAACTCTTTGTGCAATCTCTCGTCATCATACGCAATGATGCACACACTTATAAATCCAGTTTTTTTCGTAAACATACTTCCTATTCCTATCAACTTATTTTGAGCGTGAATTCACAGTCCTACACAAATCAAAACTGTATGTATTTAACCTTTGATGATGGTCATGATGAATGATGACATTTTCAGATGTGGAGGAGAGCAAAGTAAGCAAAACTGACAACTATAATAACTTAATGTATCTCATTTCCCCATATGTACTAATTTGGATAAATCAGTTAAACTGGAGGCGACAGCATCACAGTAAAAAAAACTAACACGTTTAGAGAAGAGAATCAGAGTAAGTAAAAACTAAATCCTATAAATCTTGCAATTTTTTTTACCCTCTGGGCAAACCTAAATGGCCATGCCTACATAGCTACTTGCTCCACTAATCCAAATCCACATTCGGCTCTTGGGTAGAGAGAACAACAGACTTGTATCACCAGCAGCATCATCAGCATGACCAACTTTTACTTCCATCTCGTTTTCCCCTGCTATCTTTGCAAACGTGAAAGGCAGGAAGGGAGCCCGGTAGCACAATAGAGTTTACCTATCAAATTCTTTCTCTGCCTCGATAAACAGACAAAAAGTCCCAGGTGAGAAGAAGACAAGTTTTTTATTGTCTTTCTCTCCCTTTTCCTAACATTACTGATTGTGAACAACAAACCTGTGTTTGTGATCCCTGTGTAAAAGGTAAACTCTGCTTGTAATACATGGAAACACAGAGAATAAAAGAACATTGGCCTGGCGGCTGAATAAAACGCTAAATGTTGTTTATGTATCGCACGCCTCAATCTACAAGTGACTGTCAAAGTTGGAACCAATGCACTGGAAGCAAGTAAAGCAAATATGTCACATTTTTTTCTTCTTCTCTTCTCTCCTTGATTCCGACACACCATAACAAACATATAAATAGGAAAAGGAATGATGAGTTAGGTTAGAGTAAGACTAAATAAATGGTATTTGTTAGTTTGGTTGGAGTGCTAAGGGAACATGTGCATCTACATATGAAAATAGTATGCAACAGTCAGTTAGTATAGGAGCCAAAATAAAAATAAATGGATGTCCCCAGGACAAAACCAGAGAATCTTCAGTATTTACCAGAGATTATATTATATACGAGTTGGCTCCATAAAAAAAGTATCGAAACATCTTGTTTTAGGGGAGTTGTTGCAAGTAGTGAAAAAAAGATAAAGAGAGGATTCACTGAGAGTGGGTAAGAGAAAAGAGGATAAAATGAAAAAAAGTCAAAGTTTGAGAGGAACGCTTTGTGTGTTCCTAAACACTCATATTGAAACTTCTGTTCCTTTTTTTCTATTGAAAAAAGGAGGAAAGTTTTTGATGTATTATTGTTTATGCATTACACTCACATTTTGAGAGTCCTAACCACTACCTACTATCCAACCAAGTGAATACCAAACCATCATGATCATGCTTTTACTTTGTCCATCAATGTTCTTGCATAGCCCCATTGTTCAGCATAGAATGAAACTATGCATGTTTTGGATTACCATAAGGGTTTCTTTCTGTTTTTAGTTGACACGTTTCTAAATACAATACATACAAGTCTGTTTTCAATTGGATTTATAGGAATTCAACGAGTGTGGCCTTGTCCGATGGAAAAATCACATGGTTTGGATGCTCTGGGTATGCCGTATCGTTGGCTTCTGACCCCAAGAAAAAAATATAGAGCGACCTTCAGCGGGAAATGGAACAGAATTATATGATATTACATTAGACGGAAATGGATGACAGGATTTTCCCCTCCAGAAAAAATTCTTCTTTCTGCTTAGTAGCGCATTAAAGCCAAAGGCGTTAATGTTGCTGGTAATGTAAAGTAATTTGGTTCCAAGTTTTATGCCTCCAAGATTTTATATGAGGCTTCAGGGCATTCCACATTGAGAGAAAAGTATTAAAAATTTGCAACAGAGAGAGAATCCATGGCCCCATTGGAGGGTTAGCAAATCAAGAGGCCATGTTCTGCATAATATNGCCCCATTGGAGGGTTAGCAAATCAAGAGGCCATGTTCTGCATAATATGATCTTAAGGGACGTAGTACATATATATGCATATGGTTTGAGCTTGATATAATTTTTATGAGGGTTAGTTTAGTACTCGGATAATTTTGAGAGCGACAAGTCCTGTTTTACGAGAGTCGTCATGAAAAACAAGGCTTGAGGATTAGGAGCGAAACTAAGCCGGAAATCCTGTGGTTTCACTTTAAACGGAGAGATGCAGCAGGGTTTTAGGATGAGGCTCTCCACTATTTCATTACGAGAGTCGTGCTAGTCAGCACTAAAACACATTCTTGATGCTCCTGTTAATATATCGTGTAACAGGTAAAGTAGATGAATGTGGATGAGAGCAATATATTTTTGTAACCCGGGCTAGTTTTTGACACTGCCGTTTTAGATTTCTAAATAAATTGAATGAAATAAGAATCTTTATTACCTGTGGTGTAGCTGCAGATTTGAAATGAAGAGTGTCGTAGTAGCTCAAGCGTGTGCACAGAGTGGTTTTTCAGCTTGAGAGGTCTTTTTGGTGCATTTTCTGTGAGTTTGAAGGAAGAAAATGTAGCAGAATGCTTTCTCTGTTGACCTGGCTCTTGTGTGATGCCAAGTGGCTTCACACTCGTTGTAGTAGTTGTTGTTGTTGCTGTCGTCATCGATGAAACTGTCTCATTTGATGTTGACGTTGGCGGAACTGGCTGGACTTGAACCTGAGGGAGTGGCATTACTCCGGATTTCTTGCTGGAAGCTGAAGTTGATGCGAGTGCCACAGAGTTGCACAATACTGTGGTATTGGTGGTGACATGTGACGGGGTGGAAGTGGAATTGAGTGGCTTTCCGCCATCCACCTGACTTTTGATAGGACCAGTGCCAGTGGTGTTGGCTGATGATGAGGATGATGATGTTGACGTACATTCCGTCGAATTCCTGAGACCCCATGTTGGAGCTGTGGGTGATGGAGTCGACGGAGGTACACTCGTACCTTGAACCTGACCCAGGGTCACTCCAGGTATGGAGTTGAGCACCTTATCCACTTTGCTGTTTGTTGGAATATGATTACTCTTGCTTGCTGCGGAACCCGCTGATGCTGTGGATGGTGAGTGGTTTTTCACCACGCGTTGTTTTTCGTATGGAGATGATGAAAGCGAAGAGGCCCTTGTTCTTCCACTTGACTCTTTACAAGAGGCAGAATTGGAGGAGGATGTTGATGAAGATAAAGTACTGCTGATGAAGTTAAATGACGCAGTGGGAAAACCCGTTGTAGCAGAAAAGTTTTTCCCTGCACCAGAAATGGAGAAGCCAGATGAGCAAAAGCTGGAGCCAGCTGCACCACTCAGTGCACTAAGCAAAGAACTAATCGGACTGTGATTACTTGTTGCAGGTTTTGTATTCTGTTGCTGCTGACTCTGCTGGTGTTGGTTTGACTGTTGCTGAAGCGACTGATTGGAAGTGTTGGTCACCGCTGTTGTCATCCTGACACTCTTTTTCGGAGAGTGCCCAACTGAGCTGCTTCCACTTCGTATGCTATTGTAACACGTTCTTGAAGTGGTTTCAGATGCTATGTAAGAAGCAAACGTTGATGATGACGACGACGATGTGGCTGCTGCTGCTCCTATCGCTATTGCTCCTTGTCCTTTGTTTCCTTGGATGGCTTTCGCTTCAGGTGGAAATCGACCATGCTCATCAATACCCAGAGCGA
>JAANSM010000515.1:0-27265 GCA_036850725.1 Orchesella villosa | reverse complement strand
AGCATTCCATAAACTAAACTATGGTCTATGGTGTCAATCCCATGATATTCTTAACAGCTTAGAAGAGTTATATGGAGTGGTTGACTTTTCAGATTATTGCTAACAGTGAAATGGCAGTGAACGAGAGGAGCACGATAGGGAAAGGGATGGTGTAGGACTCTCGAGAAGAGTAACGACTTTTATGAGAAATGCATTCTTATCCTTATTTCCACTGCAAAATCTGACAAACTTTAGAAATGCATTCGTTATACTCACATCCCCTTTGTTACTTGACAATAAATCTCAAAAAATAAAAAGGAATCTGAAAAAGATAATTTAACTACGCATGCTGCATACGACATTGCGTTTTCCCTTCTGTCCAAAATTCCAAATACAAAATACAAACACAACCCTTGACTTTCTATTCCCTTCAAAAATGGAATGATGTACACAATGTCAAATATATTATGGATGGAAAAGTCTCATTCTCTCACTCAAGGAATGTACTTTAAATATTGGTATTGGTATTTGGTGGTAGTAAAAGCACTTCTATAAGCCGCCAGTCAAACCCAGACAGCTTTTCACACTAGTTTCAAGCATCCTTTTTTCATATGCATTTGTTTGTGTTTGTATGCATTTGGTGTAGTATTTAATTCAAGAAATTTCAATGTCAACTTCACACACTTTTATGGTATGCGTGCAGTGCAGAGTGCAGCGCACCCCCACTCACTTTCCAAAATTACTACAATGCATGCAAATGCAAAACCTTCCGGAGAGAGCGTGAAAAAAATACCGATTCATCCTATATGATGTGATTTACTATCTACCATAATCTATTGTTTGCTTTTTATTGTTTCCTCAATTCTTCCACGCACTTCAGCTCCTGCTAAGCGGATTCAATGTTTGTTTACTCTCTCTCTTGCACTTTGTATCGGATGTAGTAGAAGAGACACTGTGTCCTGTGCTATATTTACCGTCCTGTTTTTGAGTTTGACAAGACGGGAAGAATGTTACTTTTATCTTCTAAAGAAAAGTGCGTAAGCTGTCGCTTTTAAATCGAGTAATTTTCATCATACCCTCTCCGACATCGCCCCTTTTTGTAAGATACGATAAGATCAGAAAATCCATATAGTACCTATAGCTTCTATTGAGATGCGGAAACATTAATATCATCATCATTAAAATGATATTTTCTAACATCCGCCTGTGGGGTTTAAAATTTCCGACGCAGCTTGCATCATTAACTTTCCAAACAAGATGATAAATAGTATGAGATGGGAATGAGTTTCACACCCTTCTCCTTCTTACTGGAACCGACTCATACATATGTACAGATACGCATGCCGGCAAGTAAGTACTCATACATATTCTTATTGAACCCCCAGCATTTATACGCAGAACCAGACAGTATTCTTTCTTTCTTTATACTTCAAGCACATTCGTTCATTAGCACTTAAAAGTACATTTGCTCCAAATGCCAAATGGCTAATAAAATCCACTTTAGACTTTAACATACACAGATACACACGTATTAATTCTGACGAACAAAGCAGTGGACCAAAAGTGCCGACAACGTCCAGTTGAGTGCTGAGTCAGTAACAGAAACACTAACGACTTTTTATTGCAGGTCACTGAACCAAAAATTGTGAAAGCAACGGTTTTTCATTCAGTGGAGCACCACACCTGTCAAGAAAAGCGTCATCTTTCAACAGAAAAGGATATTGTGCTATTATCTCATTTATACAATAAATATACTAGCTCTGTATCTACTATAGTGCGTGATCAGATAAACTTTTTCTCGACGCATCTTCCCTCCACATCTATACAACAATTGATTGCTTATAGTTTGCTCCTGTATATATTTGTATTATTGTGTCTTATTCACAACAACCAGTATAAATAGGTGCTCTCAGTTAAAGAAAGGCTAAGAAGATAATGAATCAGGCCCGCGTGAAGAGAAAATCTCAACCCCTTTCACTCCACACATTCCATCGACCTTTTCACACAACATGGGCGAAATTGCAACTGGCTTGTCTGCAGTCTTTTCTCTAACCAAACCTAAGTGTGGGCGGGTGGACAGCAACGGTAAGAATATTACAATGCTTAACACTTAACTGTCACAGTTAGCCCAATAAATCTTAATTCCCTTCTTTATGGTGACAGAAGCCAATAAATACTGTTGTTTATATTTACTGTAGTGTCCGTAATCTGAATGGTAGTATATTTGCAGCATGGTACATAACATATGCTAAAAGTTGTCTCATATTGGTTTAGCGGTGAGTGTTTGCTCAACTTCTATTTACAGTTCGCAATAGTTACTAGTTACCCTATTTGGTATTCAAACGCCGAATACTCCTAGCAAATCAGAACTAAGGTGGAGTGTCAGTGGGAAAAGGAGCAATCAATAAGGTAAGAAGATTTGCTACCTACATATGCAGATTTTTTGTACCTAAATTCTATTTTCAATTCTGTGCAGTACACCACAAAACAGAAGAAGAGATAGGTTAGATCCACATCCACAGAGGAAACTAAATGAACTCGAAATTTTCCTACTCAAACGTTGATTTTGTTTATTAGATTCCATATACATAAATAAACTGCTTTTATATCGGTAATTCTAATGCAATTCGAAACAGGAGACCTAGCAAAAGAGTTCAACAACATGAGCTCTCCTAGTTCTACTTTCTTTCGGTCACCATATTACCTTATTTTGTGTAAACAGCCAAAGGGAAACGAGATACAGTAAGAAAACATGGACGATGCTATCCGAATGCATAGAATATTTACAAAAATATGGGTTCCAACTTATCAGCATTCGTGGTGAACTAAAACCTCGCTTCCTTACAATTTATAAATCTGAGCACGATTCGTTTGAAAAATTATCGATGCCGATGGTATAGCCAAAGAGCATTTGGAATGCGCGCTGTCGATATCAACCTGAGACAGAGATATTATTGTATCTCATGTAACTAGTATTGAATTTCAAGAGATAAGTAAGAACAAGGAATACACTTTTAGTTTAGTTATATGTCCATGCTCAATGTACATGATAAAAAGTTCCTAAACAAACATACAATCCCAATACAATTCAGTTCTACAAGATTCCATTGATTTAGGTTTATGAAATACTGTAATAATAGAGGAGTGCAGTGATGCAAAAAGTATGTATTACTGCTTTCTCTACTATTTCTCAATATAGTCTGGATTCAATACGAGCCAAAGATAGAGCGAGTAATGGCAGACTTTTTTTTGAGACAAGATGCTATAAAATATTTTCATTGTAAATATAGGATAATACATCATGTGATAAGAAAGAGGGACACAATAAGGGAAACCTTTTGAGTCCAAGGCATAAGCCTACCCACTCCTAGGCTCCATCTTTTCACAGATCTGAACATACATTTAGAGTGTGGGGTAGTCATATTTTTGAGCAAAGTGAGACGAGACAGGGGTCTGCCTTTTCGTCCTAAATTACACAATGCCGTATTGTCCAAGTTGTTTCTTTTTCATCTTAAAGAAAGGAGTAAAGTACATTTGTACGTGGTGGTGGTGTGGTGGGCAAGGCAGGTGTCTTCCGCTTCATTCTCCATTTTGCTCCGGGTGCGTAATTCACTACACTTTTCCCATGTGATTTGATCAGATGGATTTTCAAAAACATCAGCCAATCCTCATTTCTCCGACCTCATTTTGGCAGATTCCAGATTTTTTCATGTAATCTCTTTTGTGTGCTTTGGAGAATGAAACAGCATGGAATGATGGTGGTTGGTGTACTTATGTGTGTGTGGTGGTGGCTATTTGTGAGCAGAGTGCATCCGAGTGAAAAACTGTGCTTTTCTATACGTCCTGGCCAATTCTTGATGCTGCTTATCCTTTGCAATTACTGCGGTCACGTCACTGCGAAGGCAAAGAATGAAATGTAGGTACACAATCTGGTTTGATCATGAGATACACATATATTCCTGCTGCTGAGTAATTCATAGGAAACCGTAATAAATGTAGTCATGAATTTGTTGTGTAGGATGAATTTTGAGCTGTAGGATTGTATGATTGATGTAGGTATTAACGACATTTAAATTTCAGCAATCACACGGGTAGCATGAATAATAGATGCAGTAACTCAAAGTCTACAAAATTATGTTCTACGCGTTCAATAATGCATGCTATTATATGGCGTAGTTCTTCTATATATCTATAAAGAAGACGTGTGCAGCAGTTGGTAATCAGTACGAAGATCGCCCTTCCATATAATATATCCAGCTGGCTGCAACACAATTTGCGAATGAATCAGGGCCATTAGCAATACACAGACAGGCAGTATCGCTAAGTAAGTCATAAAAATACACAACTGTAAAAACGGTTATAAACGTTTGCTGCTGATTACCATGTGAAGGCTCAATTAATCGATTAAAAATTCGCACATTCCCTTTTCCCGTGCTACCCCTATACCTCTATACATTTACCGTTCAAGTACAGCCCATTTAAATTAAGCCGTTTTTAGTTATAGGCTGATAGTAATGTGTTTAAGAGAGAAGACTAAATAAACGTGTGGATTGTAGATCAATGTTTGTTCGCTCATTTGCAAACCGTCGACTCAAAAACTACACCTATCCATTTCTGTCAAGGAATAATTAAAAGCAGGTTGTTTCTAGATTATATAATTAATGGAACCAGCAGAGCTGACGCGAGTCGTATCGTATGTGTGTTTGTAAACGTATACATAAAAGTTTTATACAGAGATGTGTTATCTCATACCAGTCGACTGAGAAAACCTTGGCTTTGGCTGAGCTCTCTCGAGTTTCGACTCACAGCAGATATCGCGACCCTTGAAATTACCTAAATGATATTATGGTACGTAACGTATCTAGTTAGGAAGAAGTCGTAGAGTATACAAAGTTTTGAATTAAAATGCCACCAGGAGTTGTAACAATCAACAATGCTCATGACAGGTTATACATTGCGTTTCTTCCTTTCCTTTACGACTCATGTCCTCCGTCAGTAGAGCACGACGACTTTCCTCTAATGTTTCACTCATTCAAAGGATGGTTTCTAATTTCCAAGGCAAATCAATTACAATGTACCATGCATCCATTTCCACGTCCACACTAGAGTAAACGCACTTTCTGTGTGCCCGTGCTCCACACAAATATAAATGAATCTCGTCAATATGCACAGATGCATGAAAATATCCCAAAATGAAATGAGTAGAGGGAGAGGACGCGTGGTATTCGTGGTAATATATACATTTGGGTATGCCTGTATAGCGTAACATGAAAATACATATGGCTTGTGGGTAAAGAAACTGAACCTTTTTGATGTTTTTTTTTCTAGCGTTTCAAAATTGTCAGCATATAATATAAAGTTGTTTTTGTTGAATACAGGATGGTGACAGGTTTTTCTAAGTGACTGCCCTTGAAAACAAAATTCGATGTTTCTGAAATGCACATTACTATAATTCCTTTCAAACCAATATGGCATCCTTTATAACTCAAACTAGTATGGCAAATTGGTAACAAACAAGATTATATTTGGTGGATTCACTTTCATTTAAAAGGAACATTCATCCTGTTCACTATTGCCGATTTATGGATCCCTGTTTTATACAGACACTGTACGCATCGCAGGTGATTTTCCCTTTAAGCCATAAATATACACACATTCTCAGAAAGGTTGTAGAGTTGCGTTGCGTTGCTTTCCATTTTGGCTAAACCCTCGAAAATTGCGTAATCCAAATTTGGAATGGGCACAGAAGAGACCTTGACTTGGCATGGATGTGAAACTGAAAAGGCATTGTTTAATCTAATTCCAGACTCGAATGCTACACAGAGAAACATTTGTATGCATTGTTTTCATGTTTATACTTTCACATAGCGTGTGTCCATGCAGCCTATGGAAAGAAGGAGGATTAAACATGTAAAGAATTTGCATACAAGTATAAAAACAAAAGGTGAACACTTAACAAAAGAATTGAAAATTTTCTTTTTTCCTTTAAAACAAAAGCTTTTGATATTACTTCAAGAGAGTCAGGAAATGCTCACATTCTTTGTGCAACTTTTTCAGATGTAAACAAATACTTAAGGGTAGCTCCTTTGTTTTCTTCCCCAACTTACTACATTACTTTATTGGTTACATTCCTCCAGTGCCATTTTGGTAAGTATTCGAGTACTTTTTCTCTGTATAAGAAAGGGATGAGTGTGTGGAGTGTGGACTGCGTAGAAAAGTGAGTAAAGAACAAGGTAAAGAAAAGGATAGTTCAAGAAATCTGTCATGTATATATATATATATTCTGCGTAGTCTTCTTCCTTTCTGTTTGCTCTTCTCTTTCGTACACATTCAGGTTCACCACGGCAAGCTAGTTTTCTGTTGTGTTTGCACTGGAAGTAAGGGAAATCTAGTAGTAAAGTCAGATTCCAAAAAAAGAAAGTTGCTTTCCTGTCTCCCAGTTTTTTTAAAAAGAGAATGAATGCCTGTGTGTATTTACTTGTACCTGGGCTCCCTAGCGCATATGTAGTGAAAAGCAAGCCCAGCAACGGACGTTCTTTTGCTTCCTCTCCTTTTTGCCTGAAAAGCTCTTGGCTCTTGCCTTGCTTGCGACTGAAACTCTAGCTTCGATGCTTCTCATCCACAGTTCATTCTCTCCAAACTCCGTTTTACCCACACTCTGCAACCACAGGCAGGCATACTAGAAAAGTAAGACCCTCTCGCACTACTCTTAACTTTTAGCTTCCCTTTCCACACTGGATTGTACACGGCTCTGGTGTGTCTGTGTGTGTATTGTGTTGGTTGGTGAGAGTGTGTGTGGAGTATAGAGAACTAACATAGAAACAGTTTACTCCGTCAGTCCTACGGGAAACTTCCACCGAGCAAGATCGTGAGATTATAAGTTCTGTCAAGCAGTTCTCTAACCTTTTTTCTTGACTCAAATGTTATTTTGTGGTCTCAACTTGGACCATCACACATTACCACATTCTTCTAAAAACGAAATGCAATACGTTTGCTGCTACATTTCTGTCTAATCCATATATCCTCGAGAGTGAAAGCTGAGGCTTTGTGACACTGTGCGATATACATAATCCTTACAAATTCATTACTGTTTCTTCAACAACTTGAAAACGATCAGAAACCACATAGGCTTGTATGCATATTGCTTACCCTGGTAAAAAGCTATACATAGTATTGCTTCGGAAATACATCTTTTGTGGGACTTGCTATTGCATTTGTAAAAGCAAACATATTTTAAGCAATAAGCCTCAAGTTGTTTGGGGTTTGTGCTTTTTCAGTGCGATTTTAAAGCATTCTTCAAGTGTGAAAGTAAACAGACTTTGAGGGAAGGAGAGAGACTTTTGTATAACCACTACGAGATGAAAACTAGTTTAAGTTGTGGTTAGAATTTTAAACAAAATGACTTACCACACAAACCCAACTGCATGTTTTCTCATGCACCCACAAATTTATTGAAGTTTGTTTGTAATCACATGTTTGTTGACGATCTTACCATTTTCGGGAAAAACTAATGATTTTCGTGTGGGGGAGACATCAGTTTTAAAACTATGTACGGCCAAAAGTTACACTAAACATTTCAAAACTGTTCCATTTATTCACTCTTTTCTATTTGTGGAAGTGTTGGATAGAGAGAAATATATGTAAATTGGTGGAAAAGATACACATCAGAAGCTACAAACCGTGAAATTTTTTCACACATAAAGTGATACTCGACGAGAAAGTAGCTGATGGAAATCTCACCACATGTGAAAGGAACAACATGAAATTCCAGCAGATATATATGTTGATTATTAGTTCGTAGCATTTGTGGAGAGTGAGATTCTATTGATAAAAATTAATTGACTCGCGTGTCTATGTTTACAATCCACCCTTCTCGTTGACAGTATAAAATTTTGTTGTATCCAACATAACATTTGTATCTATATATATTCAGTGAGTCCCTCACACATCACAAGTCTAATTCAAACTTTCATTGTTGATACGGCAAATAAGTAATATAAAACTGGGAAGTACGCACTGAGCTGATCATTCTGATCGTGAATGTGTACGTTCGAAGGAGAGTACCATCTACCAGATTATTCACTTTGGTGTGTAAACCCGTATGGAGATTTTAGCCCTCACTTCACTCTTTCTCTCTGGATTTTGGAGTAACTGAGACTTGGTAAATATCTCTATGAGACCTTAAATTTTGCTTCTAGAGTAAATATAAACGTTCTCTGTGATCTGATGGACATGGACAACGTGTGTATATGTTCTATTCAAATAAGCTTTCAGTTGGTTGATGAGTTATTTGCATATATTGCATAATATTTTTGGAATACCGGGTAGCCCCTGAGTGTATCCATTTCCATATAAATTTTTCAGGTAAGCGCCCACAATGATTTATATAGGAGATGCCCATGAGCATTATCAGGTACGAAGTATAGCATCCAAAATAGGACTGAAATGCGGTTGTAATTAAGTCTTCATATACGTACACATAAACGCATAATTGTATGCATATATATACACGCTCGGTGTTGGTAGGGAGGTATCCGGTAATTAGAATAACTAAACAGAATGGGAGTTTGGATACAAAACAGAATAAATTTTCAATTCTCTTTTACTTGTTTGCATTATATGACTAACAACCTCAAAAAAAATATGTGTATGCCCCATGAATATAAACCCAGCCCAATAAATGGGGGCCACTCATGGTGTGCGGGTATAATAGCAGGAAATTTTTTAAGTATATATAATATCTATATTTTGTGAGACTCGCTAATACTGCACACTTCATGCTGCTCGCGAAACAGAGAACATTGTTGTGATTTGTGCACATTTTTATGCACTAACTATGCATTCATGTTCATCCACCCAACTTTACTTTTTCTTGGTGAAGTAGGAGGAAAAACAATTTAGTGTGGAAAAATTCAACTTAATGGAATAATAAATTCCTCTTCCCTTTTGTAGCTTCATTTTAATCTTCTGCATATATTAGCCCCGTTTGTGAGCAACTAAACTGGTTCGCTTTCTCCTCTTGCTCAACATTAAACTTACACATTCTCCCTCATTCTTGTGTATAACTTATATACTTTTTTGGAGGAAAGAAGCAGAACGCCTACACATAAAGCAGTCAGACTTTGCAACGCAACACACGTTTCATATCATCATAAAGAGGACAACATGAGAATGTGTGTATGCATCATCTTCAACTAACACTAGAGGAAAAAGGAACGTTTGTGGAATCCCTTTTTTGTCTTTTCTATTTTACTTTAGTTGTGTAACCCTTTTTTGTATCTGTATCTGCATACAAAACTCCATTCCTTATTACATTACATTACTTTTATATACATTTATATAGAACCATTCCATCTCTGAAGTTGCAAGGTTGTAGGCACATCATCCCGCGGATTGTTACGTTTTTAGGAAAAGTGATAAAATACCCATACAAAAGCTTGTAAAGTACTTTTCCTATATGAGTTTGCCTATGGAATATTAGAAACACGAGAAACGAATTTGGTACGACTTTGGGGAAACCTGCTTTCCTTCCTCTCCGTCTGTGTCCACCGGCAAAACATGAGAAGTTTAGCTCAAGTCTCTTAGCACTACACTTACACTTCGCTCAACTTCCCATCAATTCTATGTAACGTGCTGGAAAACTGATGGTAATGGAGGAATGTGGGATTCATTATTACCACACGAACTTGCATATGTGTACTTATATATGTATACTGCTATTGCTATATATAAGCCAAATTTACAAAGCACAAAGGGGATGCTTGAAGTTTTACTCTCATATTTTTGAATGAAGGAAGCTTTCATTTAGTTCAAAGTCGACGAGGCTCCCTGTTTAAATATATATTGTACAACATGTATATACTTTGTGGCATCTCCGGAAAGACTTACCTTTACTAACTTGGGCTAATTTTTATACAAAATATTGTATATGACTTTGCTCCGGATGAACATGGACTAATGTATTTCTTCCTAGTTCGTATCAAGACTTTCACCATTATAATTCAGCCAGCATTATATATAGCAACGTGGGTAGAGAAAAGGCTGGAACGATATGATTGTGTATTGTTTAAAGCGAAGTCTTGTTATCTTCACTTTATTATTTCTGACAGTCAGTCTGGTGGTCGGAAAAAAGCTGTGGAGTTGGAGTTTGAGGTGCCAACAGCCAACGTAGAAACATAAATTATGGGTGTAGGTTCAATATATAAATTTGCATTATATCTAAGGATCCAGCCGAATCGTTCAAAATTTCAACATATTACAGACTACATGCGAAAATGTTTGAAGTTGTAGTCAGATCATCTTTTTCATGAACCGCCTTTCAAAAGTTTCATACAGACCAGACAGCCTGTAGCTTTAGAATCGGGAGTTTGCTGAAATATACATTCAATATTTATGCATAGGATATGTTTTATACCATTTGGAATACATTTATGCATGTACTTTTCCGAATTGTCTGAGCTAAAGGTAGGCGCAGACTGTGTGGGCTAAACTTTAGCAAATATTCTTTAACGCGTCTATATTATTAAGGAATCTAAATACGAAACTATACAATGAAATGATAATGTTATATATATGTCGTCGCATTGTCCACGCGGATTTTTGTAATGAAGTTCGACGTCAATAAGTTTGACAAGACAAAAACACATCCACCTACACAACTTCTAGTATCAAACGAATTCATTATACTGATAGCTTATTTGGTTCGCCTACCAAAAGAAAACGTTGGGCTAAAGAAAGGAATTCAGTTTCACTTCTTGGTATTATGCTAGTGTTTACAACATGACATAACTTATCAACCAAACATCAATGCGAAGAAGGTTCGTCAATTGGTGAAACTGCGTTGTGTTCCATGTTCACATTGAATCTTTGATATGTGAAGAGTATTGTATATATAGTAAATATAACCAAGTGTAGTCAACAACCAACAACACACTACATCTTATTTCTTATGCTATAAGGCGACATATTATTCATCCACAAATTGATCTCGCTTTCCCCATTGCTCCAAATGCCTTTCGGCTACATTTGCTCTTACTCTCGCTCACTTTACTCCGTTCCAAAAGTTGAATTTCACTATACATTCTACTGATGTCTTACACGGTACTCTACATAAAATAGGAAAACATGAGGGCTAGCTACTACCCTGTCAAAGAAAATTTCTTTTGAAACCATTTTGCAACTTGAAACTCAACTCTTGTACATAAATCTAAATGTAATAGAAACTAATATTGCATAATGCGAATCACCAATTCAATGAGCCTTCCTGACTAGTGACTAGAAAAACGTTCAGTGTACAATGTGCAAGGCAATGTGTGTGTGGTCCTCAAAGAGTGTTAGTTTCTGGAGTCTCCCTTCACCCTTTTTCTCTAACAAACTCTCTCTCCACTTGCATATTGCTGTCATTTCAAAAATAGAAACATGTAGCCCTTCCTCAACTTACTTGGACTACTGTAAATTGCTTTTAGGCTCTGTAGATATTTATATTACTTTATTACATAGATATATTATGAAATACAGAGAAAACGAAGGAAAAATGGAACGAGGAAGGACCCATATGTTGGAAGTTTCAATTTGGTAGTAAAATGTGTAGTTTTGCAATTTTCACTTTTTGTGTTGGCTGATGCACATAGAGTTTTTGTACTTTGTAGTCCATGGTCGAACATATCTCTTGAAGTGAAAGTTGGATATGTTAGATCTTTTCTCAGTACGTCGACCGGACTCCTTATGTTGCATACTTTACATATGATGTGGATATGGATCTCTTGTTTCCATCTCTAGCACCAACCAGCCTATATCTTTTTCTGGTCGGGACCAATACATGTATTGCTGTACAACAAGCAAGGCTATATCACTTTTCCCTTCAGGGAAAGAGATTATTACTTCCTTTTCCTACACATAATAGTATTCTGTTGTGTGCATGGATAAATGTGACAAAAATTCTATCTAAACATTGGTAACGATCTGACTCCAAAAACTTCACTATACATACTAAAAGACTACCCCATATCGAAGTCAGGGAAATAGGAAAGGATATGAAGGGAAAACGCTCAGAATGGAGAATACACTGGGGAGGCTTTATGCAAAGCTGTGATCTAAACTGCACATATATAGAACATTGCAAAAGAGATGGCAAAGAAACCGAGTACCAAATATAATGTTGGGATGGAATAAGAGGGAAAAAATGGAACGTTAGATTTTTTGCGGAAAAAAATTGGTGTCAGCTAGATGAAAAGAGGACAAGGGAAGAGACATGATACTATGAGCCCTTTAAAACAAGCGACCTAGTCGAAAAAATTTATAAAGAGTAGAAGAATATATAGATATAGGTATAGATAATATGAATAGTACCTCATAAAAGGGAAGATGTGTAATAAAATATATATATCGTAGTTTCAACATCGTGATCATCATCATCATCATATCATCTTTTTATTTTCTCATAAGGAACTGTCCTAAATCTTTTAATATTGCGTATCATGACAATAGTGATGATGGTGAAGAAATAATATGGCATACTAGATAATAGTGATGTCTCAGCAGAAACATATTATTTGAATTTTATTTCTGATATCCTTTTTCTCTCTCCCTTTCCTCTCTCTCTCTATCTGTGTTAAGTTTTATCGCTCTTTGCTTATCAGTTTGCTCAAACACGCTTTTTCTTTCGTGCTTGACTGATAGTGAGAGTGAAACGGAAGAAAATCAAAAGTATTCAGGAAATGTGAGCAATATATCTCCTTCCTATATACGTTTTTTACACTTTTTTTCCATGCAATTCACAAGGTTCGTTGCTTCAAAACTTCAAGTGGAATATGTTTATATACATATGGTTATACTCCATAAAGCCTGGCCGAATGTTGTCCGTGGGAGCAATCCTCCTTGATATCAAAAATGTGTTACAATATTTTGAAAAGTTAAAAGTTGCAATATAAACCTAGTCGAGGGAAAGTAAACACTGCGCTGAGCATGATTACACTTGATGCAAGTTACCTGAATCGAGTGTGTAGATATAACCTACATGAAACTTTCAATACTACTTACTTTTTCTCTTATCTGATATGAGCAAAAGCTGGAGAAACTTTCTTTTTTTTTACCAAGAATTGCAAACAAAAGAAAATATTTTGCGGAAAAATTATTTTAAATTTACTTAACGTTCTTTCTTTTTCCATTTCTGTTAGTACTTACTGTCGACTAGTGTGGAAGAAAATTTTCAAAAGTAAGGTAGAAAAACGTATAATATACACTGGCAGTTTTTGTTATCACATATGTTTTAAGCATCTTGCATGCCACGCATGATTGCATGATGGTGGTTTGGTTTGGTTGGCTATTTCACTTCAACAAAGAGAAGAACAAAAAACTAGGACACGTCTTCAATCTTAGCAAACGATAAAAGAAAGTATAAAGGTGAAGGTAGGAGCACGAGTAGTATATAGTTGCTGGTAAAGTGGAAAAAAAAGTTTCATGTTTCTTATCAAAAAGTCTTCTATCTTCCTCAAGTAGACTGCTGATAGCAGCAAGAACTATAGTTGATGGCATAATATCGCATCCCATCGTTTATGTCCATCTTCTCCTTCTTCACACATATATTATACATAGTCAAGTACTTATCGTGGAGATGCAGCAGCGTATCTAAAACATTTTCTACTTTTTTATACAGGTTTTAAAGAAGGAAAAAGTTTTACCGGTATTCATAGTGTCATAGTCAATTTCAATCCTTTCTTACAGCACTTAGAGTAGCTTCTGAAGCCACTGTGACGTTATTTTGGGAAAGTTAAAGCCTTTTTACCTATGCTGTGTTAGTTACAGTCATGTTACAGTCAACATCTAGTTGATAATGTGTAGCTTCTTCTTTAGGTCGCCATTATTGTGCTTTCAAGTTAGATTATTGTGCTTTGAAGAGCAAATGTCACCTTGGACTAAAGGTCCCATCATTTTTAAGAAGAAATATATGGCACTATTAGAATGACAGTTGATGTCGTCTTAACCACAATATAAGCTGGCCAAGTAGATCAATACGCACGTTCACGAGTGTGCTAGTGTGCTATAAATATGTGGTTTTATATAACGGGTTGCACCTGTCACAATCCCTAATCGCCAATTAACCGTAATTGCAATTTTTAGGTAGCACTGTAGCAAAGCTTCAAATTACCCTGGTTCTGTTGTTGTACTTACCTTGGTCAATAAATTGTTGTTGGTAAAGCCGAAACTTCAATATTTTAAAAGTATACTACACATTCTAACTACTATTTAAGGAAATGCTGAACCTGTAATTTGTGTGGAACGAGAATGTGTACCTATTTGTGGGAATAAAGGTTATGGTTCAATTCGCACATCTTGAATTAATTACTTTTATATATACTATACTACCGTGGTTGTACCTGCAGGGTAGATAATGAGCTGGTCGAGGTTTACTTGTGTTGAAGTTGCCCTATAATGAAAGAATATCAGAATCAATGATAATAGTAATATACATTTGAAAGCATGTCTAATGCCTGCAGCATATTTGAGTTATTCTCTTGAGTTACAAATGACAGTAACAGTACAAAGTAGTTCCCTTGAATGTGAAAACCCCGAGAGCGTCTGTTACTGTGTCTGGAGAAGAATCGACAAGGTTCTTTGAAAGCTACAAGGCATAAAATGGAAACGAAATATATGTATGCAATGGCAATGTTAATCAAAGAAAGCTAGACATAGACAGAATGTAAAATGTGTGTCTACTGTCGCATAGTTCCCGTTTCCTAAAATGTGAATAAAACAGTTGTAGCTTGTAGCCACTGTTTGTAAATGGCTATGTATATTCCTATTTAGGAAAGTTATTGCATGAAATCTCCTCAATGCCAAATCGTCAAACCGGAAGACGTCCTGCAGTTTCCTGGAGTTGAGTATTGTGACTAACAACAGCCCATCCAACATTCAACCCTCAGATTTTCCCCTTTCTTGGTCGTCTGTTTTACAGTGTCGATGCGATGTCGACAAAATGCTGTGTACTTGCGTCAGTTGCATCATAATATAACAGAACGTAATATATATAATATAAATTCGAAAGAATGCATATAGCTGTACAATGCACGCTTCTTCTATATAGATATCTAGGGAATGATTTCGTTTAAGCGTTTGTAGTGTTATGTAAATAGGAGCAGTTGTAAACTGTGAAGGCTGGGGGTTTTAGAACGACTTCAGTAATAGAATGGAATTGTCGAGGAAATAGAATCTGGGACAATACACAACTTTTCATCGCATTCTTACTGGATTATAGGAGGAGTGGGTGTACCATGTGTAATATTTTGGATCTGCTCTTCTCGACAAGTAGAATATAGAATGGGAAAGTAGAGACGAGTGTTAGTTGTAACAGATTGGGATTCGAGTTGCATGAAAAGGATTGAGGGTATAGTGAGCTGAGTAAGGACGGGAAGAATGTACTTGTTAGTCCAATTTTTTTCATCTTGAACAACTTGTTTGTGTGTGGGGTAAAAGGAAGCGGGTTCAGTAAAGTGTGAACTTGAGGGAAATGAAATGTGGTAAATATACATACTGCTGTGATTTTCAATGAAGGCAAATCTACAATAGTCAAAATTTACAAACCTCAAAGTCTATTATTTACATCGTCTTATCTATGTACTACAAAATGTGTTTTCACTCAAGTTATTTAACAATGCAGTAGGGACTAGGGACTACCTTGAATTTATTCTAGAACCCCCTTGAAGTAATCATTATAAGTGGGTTTGGCTTAGCTGTCCCTCATTTTTGGAGATTTAAATCGAGTATACCTTCCCCATTGTAACTTCATTGCACCTCTTTTGTGTTTTCTTTCAAAATTATTATATTATGAGCACACGACCATTTGACCAAAATATTTGTCATTAATGGACGTTGTTTGCTCATTCATATTATTGCATTTTTTTGCGCATTCCCATTGAAGGAGAGAAGGGTCACACATTTGAGTCCGTATCAGCCTTTTTAAACCCCAGTTTTAGCACTATTAATACCACCGATAAAGTTCCAAGTAAGAAAAAAGGGTACTAAAACGCTGCTGGATAATGAAAAAGAACATGTTTCTTTCCTCATTTTTCTTCCATTTCTCTTCACCTAGCACACGTATTTTGTGGTAACTTGTCAAGAAAAGCTTACACGCAATTCAGTTCTCCAGATTGTCATTTTTATAGCAAAATACCTAGTTTTGCGACAGCAGCATTATCTTGACATAGTCTAAACATTTCATGGCACGAAGCACATTTAAAACGTTTTAAATGTTGTGTTTTTGCGTAAATTTGCGTTTTATCGTGCACAAAATCCCTTTGATCTCTCACAGTTATTGTTTGTTACTCTCTGTACGTACATGCTATGATATTCAATAATGAAACATATTTTGCTAGTCGAGTCCCTTGAAAAACAACTCCTTCCTCTTCTCTACACACATATAACACAACTAACTTATAATTTAGAAGAAAGAACTCTTGACATACATACACATATTACATTAATGTAGTTCTGTACGCATATATGTTCAAATGCATGACATTCAATAAAAAATCACGAAGTCGACAGGGAACATGTTCTCCCAAAAACTCACAGGAAACAATACAAGAGTCTATCTGCAAACCCACGGCTTTGGCTTACTTAGTCACGCTCACGCTATTGCATTCTATAACACTCACCAAAAAATAAAATTCTTCAACAAAAAAGTGGTAGCATAGTAGACGACGTCTGTGACTACGAAAGGGACCACGACCACATACACATACGACATATATATACATACATATTTATGTATGTTCATGTAACGAAGATTTGTCAGCTTTGTTTTCTACATGGTATATTTTTTCTTCACTGAACATTTTTTCAATCGTAGACTTTTGCTCTACTGCAATACTTTTTTTTCCTAACACAAAAATATTAACCATAACACAATACTGTACATGCACCAGCTACCAACACACACCCGCTGCTGGAAACCGAACAACAAAAACCTGTACCACAACTTACATATTACATCTAGATTTAAGCTAACATGTACTCGACCTTTTGCGAGCGGGTTTTTTATATTTATAGAATTTTATAGGGTAATAATGTCAGGAGGACTGAGAAACTTGCGTCATATTATATTATATTATGTGTGTAGATACATTTTTTTTGCAAACAATTGGCTCTATAGGTAGTAAAGCCAAATCCTTGTTCTTTTCGCCAATTTTGGAAACGGGGGAATTGTATATTGCTTTTTTGCTTGAAAATAAAATAGAATGGATTATAAAAGGATGTATTATGCATTACTTTTTTTTTCTTCCTTTTCTCATTTTTTTCTCTCCTTTCCCCACACGCCTTATTCATAGTGATCCTTTCCGTTCGTGAGAGAAACGGGAGAAAGCTGTGGGAGTACATATTCATGTTTCATGATGGTAATAATGTAATGGAGAAAACAACTAGGGAGCTAAACATATTACAACTTATAAATAGCCTCTATGCATGAGCTAGGATGATGTATATGTACTATATAAGTTGTTTTTTGTAGTTCAGTTTTTCTTCCACTTGTGTGCGAAAATTCGTGCAATTTCAATTTTTTTTCTCTATCTCTAGCATTTTTATGCATCATCATGTTTGTATATAGGAATTGAAAGAAAAATACAATCGTACAAGTATTTTCTCAAATGAATCATTCCAATATAAAGTACTATATTAGTGGCGTGTGAACGTGTCCTGAAAACAAAATATGATTGATGCCTCTGTTGTTGCGGTGGTCTCTGGCTTCTGGTTTACTTTATCCTAACAAAACAACTTTTATTTAATAGCAAACATTCAACATTCAAAATATAGCCAAGCCATAGTACCATAACAAGCCAGTATAATACTCGCCTGGGCTTCATTAATGTAAAAAAGATTCTTTTTCCCTATTGGATTTATATGCACAGGTTCGCTCGCCCAAAAAAATGCTGTAATAATTAAAGAAAAGAGTTTCCTGCTTTCTCAATTTACTACTTTTCTATATATGCATATATAGGTTATATACTACTTATGCATTAGCAGAAAGTGTAGGAGCGGGCGAGCGAGTATAATAAGATTCCAATGAATTCATCATTATTTCATTGGAGTTTCCTTCGTAGCATGTAACATACATACATTTATTATTCAACACTGCGAGTTGAGCGTAATCGTGAAAGTTATAAGGATGGAATTAAAAGTGCGTTTGCGTTTGCTTTGGAATTTTCTTGGGATCAGTTGAGCATTCGGAGGCGCACAACTCTCCTCAGCATTGCGAGTAGGCAGTCAGTCAGTCTTATAAGTAAAGTTCTAAAGAATCTTTTTGGCTTGCTTGCTTTTTGTCTTGTGTTAGTTTTTAGTTGTTAATGCGTGAGATAGGAAGGCAAGTCGGAGTGGTGGTTAGTTGGCATTAGTTAAACATACCTTAATTAACGGAACGGGGGGTAAACAGATCAATGAGCAAAAAAATTCGTTCAAATGGCCAAGTAACCAGAAACGAAATATATAGATTAACGCGACTCTCTCTCTTACTACTGACTGACTCCCTATTATTACATACTTTAGACTGTATATATTGCATGTAGAGCATTTCAAGCATGGTAGAGTAGTCACGCTACGGACATAAATTAATCAGATAGAGCAAGAGTAAAAATTGCGAACAAAGAGCAAGGAAATCGGATTTGATTTCGAGCTTGGGAAAAACTCTGCAAGTTAAGCAGTAAACACGAAGGTACTATATAAGTATATAAATACATGTATTTTACACATGCCATAAATATTATCCGCAATATTACAGAGTACATTTTTAGAGCCTATACTTCCCTGACTTTTGCAAGTCTCTAGCGTGTGAATTCATGCACTTAATATATATATATGCGTATATATCGATCTTGTGTATCGAACAGGACACAAACTATCAAAAGAACTTCCCTCTCGAGCTCTCCTCGCAAGTCTAGTCAGCTACTGACTCTTTGCATTTACCCTCTCTCTCTTCTTTCTGAACATATACATTCAAAGACGCACAGTTAAAGACGGTTTGCTTTTTCCTCCTGACTGAATGCGAGAGCGTTCGAATTCTGGACGTTTATTCCTAAAGCTTTTACGTGTATTCAACGATTACCACGATGGCAAGTTGAGTTTTGGTTAGTTTACCTTTTTTTGCAGAAAAAGAAGCATAACATAAGCATAAATTCTTGTTACGCTTAGCTTGCAATTTATTTGCTCGTGGAGAGTGGTGAATTTCTTGCATTATTTCTTCGTTTACTCATTGCTACATATGGTATATCGGTGTGGATGCGATGAATCGGTAGGAAAGGATATAGTCTAGACTGTCCCACTGTGTTCCTATTTTACTATACATATGTTTCATATCTCTCCTTTTCATTTTCCATGAATAGATCAAAGGTGATTTTTACTTTTCTTTTCCTTCGCTTTTCCTTCGAGTATACATATACACACCTAAAAAACAACTATATAACATGCTGCTTGCCTTCGTTTACAGACAATTTCTAATCAAAAGGAATGGAATTTAATCATTTCACAAAGGAGAAGCAGGCAGCCCCTCATGACTAATAAAATACACAAGGCGTTGTACCATTCCTTCATTTGCTCTTTTGCTTCCAACCATTTTACAATCACAACAAACACTGCATGCAAAATCATTTTCTGTCTGTTAACTGTCTCAGCAGAAAAAAACCGCTGATGAGCATATCCTGCCTACCATCTTTCTTTGTCTAATGTCGCTCCCTTTACTTTTTCTTGTCAATTTTTCCTCTCAATTCTCATTGGACTTGACAGTCATTATTATGTATTTTCTGCGGCGTGTGCACACACAGTCAAAGAATGGGAACTCATTATGCCATAGGCATTCAACAAATGTATGAAAGTTTTTTTTCTTCCTCTCCTTTATTTTTGCTTCAGGAAGAAAAACAATTCAAGACATCATATAGACATGAGTCCTTTGTGAAATACTTGTGAAAGCTAGTTCAATACACAATATATGGCATGGCATGCGTATTTTGCTGTAGAACAAGAAGAAAAAATCATGCATGTATCGGAGCAATAACTCTAAAGCAAAATATATGGGTGTAAGGTGAAGAAGCATGAAAACTCAGTGTGTTTTTCGATCCGCTCGCCTTATGGTTTGTGTTTTCTTTTTGTGTACATATTGATCTTGAAGATATGAAGATAGGGTTTCTTAAAATATACAAAACAGCAGTTCTCCCTGATGCTATCTGCTTTTACGGCATTGCAGAAACCTGATACAATAATGCATGTGTGTACAATATATATTAATACACTGGAAAAAGGTCGGCTTCGCACGCGATGATGGTTTATTCAAGAGGAGATCCATCCAAATAAATCATCCGCAAAATCTGATCTACGCGTAAATATAAGTAGAAAACGGTGGCTCAAGTAAGGAAAGGAATGGTATATAGCATAAAAAATGGGCTCATGAACTGCTGAAGAAGAAACGAGAAAAAATGAAAAGGTTGAGAAAGAATTATTTTCGTATTTTATGATGAATATGCTAGCTGTTCATGGCTGAGTATTCTATGCATAACGTATGCATGCATGCATTTTACATGGATATAACTGAACAAAACGTAGACTGTGAATGTTATAGGTTTTAGGAATACGCGAATCAGTTTCTCCTTCCTTACATAAATACTAAATACGAATACTCGAATCACTTTTCGCTTCAATAGTAATTTTTAATTGAAACTAGCAGAGTTCTAATATTTGAAGTGCCAATTCGATTTCCTAACAATTATTATCTAAATCAGTCAACGCCAAATTTCAACGAATCATTTTCATTAGTTCATCAAATATTTTACTAATCTATTCTGAACAATACATAGGAAATCACTTCCGTGAAGTTATGTAAACACATCCATACAATATGGTACACGTGTGTGGCCAAGTAATTAAAACGTGGAATTTTCCTTTACAAATTGTCCTTTCATATGATTACTAAATAAACATTTTTCTTTACATTTTTATTCGATGACAAATTACAACACAAACGGAAGGAGTAGTTTTGTCATTTTGACCATTCATCACTAACAAGGCTAAAGGAACGTGCATACATACAACATGTATAGATGCGTATGTATATATTATAAAAAGCACCCACACGTTTTCTATAATTCTATAAAAAAATGTTATAATTAATCTATAATTAAAAACACCTGTGCCGATTTTTGTTTGCGAAACTTGACTTAACAAAACATTTGCTTTCATGAGCTTCTTTGCATGGGTTTATTCATCCATGTGTTTGTGACACACGTGGAAGCAAGGACAATACGTATTATAATCATCGCAACTTGCTTGCTTCTGTGCTGTCGCTATCCTTTAATAGTGATCTTTGCAATAGGTTCTAGAAAGGCTTAGACTCTATCAATGAAAGCATAAAACAACTTCAGTAAATGGGCACCATAACATCCTCATGTACCCAAGCGTTTAGACATATTACAATGGCTTCCTTTTATACCACTGCACTGAAAAGGAAACTATTTGCTGTTACTACTACCTGGCACGTGGAACGATGTATATGCGTATTTATATCCCTATATAGACTTATAGCGAATTGATATATGTACAAAACCGTATTCTCAACTGAAATATGTACGTCTTCATCCGTTGTTGTAAGTTGTAAGTTACATTGACATTTTTTAAGAAAATAAGGCTCCAAAGAGGCATTTCCTCATGTAATAGTAATAAGAATGTTTGTGCAACTCTTTCAAGTGAAAGTTACTTTAATATTTTAAAACTTTTCCTTTTTTCTAGAAAAAAATATATACTTGTTTTCCCGCTTTTAAGTAAGTTTTCTTTCACTTTTTGATTCCCTTTTACTTTTTACTCCCATGTCTTTGTTTTCAAGTTATTTCTTATATTACTGGAAGGAAAAGGTAGTGAACACCAAAGGTATAGTACACCAAAAACTTGGGAGTATTGATTTTTACCTTTTTACCTACGAACGAAATAAAGACGAAGAAAAAAGTTTAAAATGACTTTAGAAATTCTACGTCTCCTGTTTTATTTACTGTCGGGATAGAAAGCATATATATTTTTACATTTACTCTCCAGCAAATTGGTAGGTAAGATAAGCCATTACTTACTTTTACAGTTCTTTTTGCAATGCAATGAGACATAAAAATGAGTACTATTGTTACTCTTCTACTTTCCTTCACTTTCTTATAATAAGTAGTGTTTTTTAGTTTACTTACTTTTACAGTTCTTTTTGCAATGCAATGAGACATAAAAATGAGTACTATTGTTACTCTTCTACTTTCCTTCACTTTCTTATAATAAGTAGTGTTTTTTTAAAGAAATTGTAGTGGACATACGCATTCGCTTTTATATACGTACGTATGTTATTTATAGTGAATTTATATATCCTGTTATAGTGAATTGATGGATGCAAGTGTTAGTAAAAAGTAACATGTTACAATGGATAATAAAAGGACGTTGTGGCTCCATGTCATAAATAAAAATCTTCTAGACGCTCATCCAACAAAGAGATTTTTCATTGATTTTTTGCAAATACTTCGTCACTGTCAGAAGGAGAGCCACAAGAGACAGAAAAAGGAATGTGTCGGATGGATGAATACCTTTTAACTGTCGCTCGCTTGGAACACTATATATCTTAATATTCTATAAATCCATACGGATGACTGTTCTCTTACCCAGCTCACCTTTTCATTCTCTCTCTCTCGTCCATTCTGTTACAGGCAAGCCATGCAGTCTAGTCTCTCGGCTTTTGCTTTTATGATCAATGTGCTCACAGGATAAATGTGCAGTGGGTACAACCGTACTGTACCACATGAAATGTATATAGTCGCGATTCGAGACGACAGGGGAGAAAGCAAGGTATATATCGACAGAGTGGGAATATATAGCTATATGTATAAAAGCTTTCTACTCAATCTTTATCGTAAATGGACGTACGGTTTGCGATAAAATATGGGGATGACACAATGAGAATTAGTTACGTAAATACCTTGCTTCAGTACTTCCATCACCGCTCTCGAGCGTGATGTATGTGCGGCATCCTTGTGATGATGGTAAAATACGTATAGACTCCATGTAGTCTCAAGGAATATTCTCTGACAAATATTTTGTCAAAAATCAATCATTTATCAAGGCTGATGGAGATTTATAAGTTGCGATGAACGATTTTCTGATACATAAATATTTGAACGACTTGTGGGTGGGTATCTATATGCATATAGTGTGAAAGGCGGAGGGAGCAGAAGCGTCGTTGTTTCTCTTTCGTTTTATAATAATAAACCAAGAAAGACATTGTCTGATATCGCCCTAAGCGATTATGTCAACGAGGCGAGCCATCATTTTCAAAAGAAGCGAAAAAAGATTAAATGAGGTTTTCTCTTTACTTTTGAACATTTTTTGTGTGAAACTCCCTTCGTCCTCATACTTCATATTGGGGCTATCTGCTATATTAAGAGTGATGACTCTAACACAAACTCAAAAGGAAATGGAATGGACATAAAAATCCATACATCATAATGAAATTGTTGCTTTCGAGTAAATTATTGCGTTTTTAGTGTTACAGATATGTGGTATTTGATGTAGAAGCTTTGCTTCTTAATGTTGCAAGATGACTATATTATTTGGAGTCTTACGTTGTTTGGTTGTTTGTATTACTATGCAAGTGGCCATTCCCGTTTTTATAGACTTTTTGGCCATTAACCATTCTTATGTCACGTAGTTTAGACATGAGTGCCGTGAGAAATTGTTACATGCAAAATGGAGTTGTATATATGTATGTAGTGTAGTGTCTATTGCAAGTATGTTAGTTATATCTATGTTCTATATCCATCTATAGAAATATGGGGCATAAGAAATAGGAACCAAGAAATTCGCCAAGTAAGATAAATGGAAGAATAGTGGAAATAAAGGAAATAAAGTATAATGTGGAGCAGCATTGTTGCATGACTCATGGGCTCATGGCCAGTGTGTGAACTGAAAAGGCAAAGGGTGTGCTTTATGGAGTTTGCTAAATCGGTTTCAGAATAATTCATACACGGTTGTCAACCCACTATTTACGCGTCGTTTATTCACTCAAACTCGTCAGAAATTTAAATAACTTTGCGACAAAAATGCGTGCTTTCTTCAACAACTGTGTAGTAACTAGTAAGATGATCTTTTTCTTTCTTACTTTCACGGTTCTCGAAACTGGGACAGTCAGGTTTGGCGACGGTTTTTAGCTTCACAAATAACATTTTTCAAGGGGTTTCACAGTGCATTGCTACGTATAATATGGTTTTTCAAACGCGCGTCCTTGGTGCACACTTTAGGAACTTCAAGGATTCTAGAATTTGTGATTATATTTTTATGCATTCGAAGGTTGCATGACAGCACTTGCACTTGTAGAGCTTCTTATCAAGAAAGTAAAAAGATGAGGAGCTGAAAGTTCCTATCAATACGAATGAGTCTCATCAGTCTTATAGCGCGTGCGGATTAGGAAAATGCCATGAACTTTTTGTAGAATTCCATATGCCTTCGATCTTAAATTCCTTTCATATTCAACCTCGTGTTTCTTTCTACTATATCCAATTTTAACCATATTTTTCTTATCTAACGCTAATATCCTTCAAAAATATATGCATACAAACCACTAAATGCATGTCACATGCAATATTATATGCAATATGGTTAAAACCAGTTTTCAAGAACTACAAGCTTCACGTGGCAGCACTACAAGTTGAAGCCTGAAGGACAAAGAGAAATGAAAACTACCGATTCGTGATCTTCCGCAGTTAAGCCTAATTTTCTGGATAGAGCAGCGGTAAAAAAAACCAAAGCAATTCCATCAAAAGTATACAAATGTCAAATAATAATGTAACGAAACCCACGTTGATATGAACAGGTTTCCTGGAACGCCTTCGGTAAAAGTCCTCTAAAGGCTCATTAGGGGCGGGCATTCATGTAAAGAATACGTGCATTGGTTGTGCAAGCTTCGTTTGTTTAATTAATGTGTGTAGTTATGAAGCAATTAGTGAGTTGTGTTTTTTCAGATTATGTTACCTCGTACATTTCCTGCCCGTTTCCTACTACAGCAAAAAAATAAGGTCAAAAAGTATTTGTAAATGTTAGTTTAGACACCTTCGAATTACAATAAACGACAAAAAACAACATTTCCCACCCAGCTAATGTGCCATAACACCATAAAAATGTGGACACTAATATGCGTATATACTGTGTGTTGCATATTAGGCATCAGCAAACCAGTTTTCACTGCAGTTTAAATGTTTATGTGGTTCGAGTTAACCTACTTTCTTAAGGGTGACGAAGGAGAGGATAAGTATATCTATATATTAAGTATGTGGATGTTTAGGTAGGTATACGTTCTGTATGTACATGATTTTACTTTCTAAGAAAATTGTGAAAACAAAAAATTAATAATATTAGCAAACGTATGGAAACGTATGTAACTATACGATAAAAAAAATTGAAACCAACTTATGGTGGTAAACGTGAGGATTGATTTATCCAAATAGCTTCTCTGACAGTGGGTCTTCATACCATATGGGTTTTTAATGTACGTGGCTTCAACGAAATGATATTAGTAGTCAATATTCCTGACGTTGTGTCTTTACCTCAACAATTTATGCTGTGACATAATGTAATCCTCTGAATGGATTATTGACATCAAAACACAATGAGGAAACCACACGAGCTAGAGACTAGACAGCCATTACTAAATGTGATTCCATTTCGATGTGACTCTTTTACTTATTTTGTATCAGCTGAATGGTAATTCAGTAAGTTTGTCTGTCTGTCCGTCAAACCCCTTGTGACTTGACTTTGATTCCTTAAGGCATGGATAGTACGCCTTAAGTACTCACAAGTTGGTCACAGTTAACCTTAAATTTTTTATGACGGGTAATTTAGTATTAGTAAATATGCATACAAACATATATATTTTATATATCATTCAATTTGAATAGTTCTACTCCGCTACGTCTTTGGTACGTTTACAAACAGTTTATTACAATGGTAAAAATTCCAAATAATATAACTTTAAATTGTATAGTACTCAACTTGACAGTATTACTTTACCTAAACATGAAAAATTATATAGTTCAAGTGCCTGTTTGTATCAAATTTCAGAAACGAATGAAATATTTTGCATTCTATTCCACCATTTCCATCACATCAAAAAAATAATCCTATAGTAAATACAATTTGACGTGAAGAGCCAAACCATATGTGAAAGTATCAGCTTTATTTACCTTCATCCAACTTCCTAAATTATTCTTTTCTTATTACATTAACACTTTCTATCGATTTTGCTGTTCATTTCGAAAGTAAACAATGTCCTGGTAGAACCTCCTATCTGCGTATCGCATTCGAGTTTGCAATATAGGTTCTCAAAATTATATATTATGACCCGTCATGCGATGATGATGGAAAAAAGAGTCAAGAGCCCATTTGATATGGAAATCGTTTATTGTTAGGTAAATGATGTACACAATGGACACAATAATAATGCATTAGGGAAATGTTTTTGGTTACATCTATTCATCTGTTAAATTACAAGCATCAAGCAAATAAGCACGTAAATATAATGGATATTGATTGACCTTGTATTTGTATTGCATAATGCAATTTTGATGGGGGTGTCCATAAATGAGAAGCAGAATGTGTGTCACCCATACACCAATTGAATGAGCCAAGGAATTGAGGTGGTGGTTCTTTTTTTAATACAATTCCATTAATATAGTTCGATGAGGAAGTAGTGGAAGTAGCCATCGTTCACACATTATACTTTTATATGGCTGTCAGTCTGTCAGATTGTCATGTTAATTAGTGCATATGGGAATGTTGCTTAATGATAATTTCTCTGGAGTTTCAGTCTATAGTTCTAACAAGTCAAAGAGAAATGAGGTTTTTTATCATGGGCCGATGTCGTGTACGCGACGTTTCAATAGCCAAAATAAAAGGCACGCAATGAGGTATAGTGTTGAAGCTTCAAACAAAAAAGCACGTACTACGTTTCAGAAAGAAAAGTATCGATGGAGGTAGGAAGTGATTCTGTTCACAAAGTTATACATTATGGTGATGTTTGATGAAACTAAACTTGTATATAAGGTTTTTTATTAAGCTCCACAGTAATCCGAAAAATACTCGATATTAAAAAAATTGTTGGTTAGTCCAAGCGTTAGGAGAAAATTGATTCTCCTCTGAACGGAAGAGAGGTTATGTGTACTGTGCTGTGCTTATTTCAGTTTCGACTAAAAAGTGTGAAAGTCGTACGCAAGAAGTTTTTTTATTGCAAAGTGTAATAGTT
>JAANSM010000514.1:0-27267 GCA_036850725.1 Orchesella villosa | reverse complement strand
GATTTGGCACTGTGACATGATATCGAAATATTGACATCATGTATTGGTTGTGCATGAGCATGTCCTGCTGTAAAATATCATGATGGTATCTGAGGAGTGTGTGTTAGATTTCTGACAACATATCCTGTGTGAAATCTTTGATATAAATATCTTTCAACCCTTTCAGTAAAAAACTGAAAACATGGGACATCACATTACTTCATGCCATTCCTCTTCATCTGGGCGATGTATTTTGTTTCTGTCTGTCCTATGCACATGAATCTTTATACTTTTCTTGTCAACATGTAACCAACCAAGAGCATTTTCTTATCTTTACCATCTTTCTCTTATTTCAAGATGAAGTCAACGCTAATCCTTTATGTATGTACAAATGTACGAGTTGAAGCTACAGTTGTATGTTATGATGCAATGCAAGAAAGAAACAAGAATATGGAATAAGAAAACATAATAATGATGGCATTTTCCACATATAATATGTATATATAGCAGCATGACTTATTACTGCTTGTGCATATGGAGCTTCATGTAACGAATTTTCTTCCCTTATGTGAATACAAACATATTGGATATTAGTTTGGGCCCCGTTTTCCATTTTCTTTGGCACTCGGAATGATACTTTATTTTTTGTAAGCATGTTTGCAAGTGCTACATTTGAAACAACGTTGCTTTGCGTTACGTACGATCATGCAGGTTTTGAAGGTGAAGGATCTTTCATGGGGCTTTCAAAATGTGTATCTGGGTACATACGCCTGATCGTGAGTTGAATGGAACTTGTAACTTGATATCACACGGTCGTAAATAAGTATCCTTTGAGGTAACATTATTGCCACAAACCGTTCTATAGTCAATACTCGTATCCTTATCTCACATGTAAATTATGTATATGTTTCCGTTGGAGTGTACATATAGCTTCCTTGGGAATCTTCAACTGGCTTAACTTTTTCTATTTTACAGATTTTAAATCTTTCCTACAGAGTTTGTCCCACAAAATGTTAGCATCACGTTATCACTTCTCAAAAAGAAAGTAGGCGTTGTTGCTTCGTTAGCTTCCCACAGACACATAAGGATAAGCGATGAAGACTTTTCTTTATATTGCATCGCATTACAACTGTTTCACATTTTAAGCGTAATAAATGGAGGGCAGAATCAGTGAGTGATTTTCTTTAGGTTGGGCAAATATCGGGTCTGTTGTTAGTCACGTAATGTCACATTTTATTTTGTGTGTGGGGAATCTCCTCCATACATCTATAAGAATATATATCTGAAATTGCAATACGAACTAAGAAGATCCAATATTGTGTGTTGATCACATCGTCACACGTTCAAAGCTGACTGTTGCCGGTTCACTGAGTTAACTTTCCTTCATCATCCTTCTCGTTTGGGTCTGTTGTTAGTCACGTAATGTCACATTTTATTTTGTGTGTGGGGAATCTCCTCCATACATCTATAAGAATATATATCTGAAATTGCAATACAAACTAAAAAGATCCAATATTGTGTGTTGATCACATCGTCACACGTTCAAAGCTGACTGTTGCCGGTTCACTGAGTTAACTTTCCTTCACCATCCTTCTCGTTCACGTTCCGTGTCTTTAAACATGAGAGAACCCTATCGTAATTGGACATTGACTGGAACTTTGCACACACTTCATGCAAATTACAACTTTCAATAGAGAAACGATATATAATACGACATTACATAATGGAGCATACTCTTCATGTTCAATTTCGAATTGACTGGCCTTATTTTCTTACATGCTTCTTAGCTCAAGTTCNATAATGGAGCATACTCTTCATGTTCAATTTCGAATTGACTGGCCTTATTTTCTTACATGCTTCTTAGCTCAAGTTCTCCTTCCAACAGCATGTATCCCTGTCATTTACGAGGATTTGCATGAAATAACCAGCAGAAATTCTCGTTTGTTTCAATCAGTGTAGATCATAAAAATGTATTAATCAGTTATGTGTGCGTAAAATGTTTGACATTCTGTCTCGATTTCGCCTTTGGTCATAAAGCAAGGACATCATTCCCAGTACATAACGGGTGTGAGACTCAGCGTCTACTGGCCACATTTTTGGCTATCATCGTCGTCCATTCCTCATCTCTGCGAATTGGTGGAAATCTTCATACATTCATCGACTTTTGACTTTGTAGCCAACTTTCCTTCGTTCTCAGCAAAGACGTAATAAAAATATTTTCTCTTTCTCTAAAGAATACATACTGAATTGCTCTGCTTTCATTTGCAATTCTATTTTATTACAAGAAAGGGATCTAGTGTGTAGCTGTGCTTATTTAAATTTTATTACAACGCAAACATAAATAATCTGAGGAGAATGACAGTCGTGGTGTGTATGTATAAAGGGAGAGTTGTGTTAAAATTTTAAAAATAAAGACCGTTTTTATTATCAGTTGAGACTCAACCTCTTTATTGTCTGTGTTCTGGAGGGAGACAAGACGATAGAGTCAAGGAGAAAATTGTATACTTTAGGCAAAAACAGACAGCATTCAATGGCTGATTTCACTGCAACTGCGGAGAATATCACATGCCTATAAAATTCTGAATAGTAACTAAATACGTGTGAATGGACGTCTGCAGTCTCATTAAAGTTATTGGCTAATGGATACAGACAACCGACATTCAGAGCTACTTGGTGCAGAACTACTCGTTTTACGGACCAAGTTTCGGTGTTTGTAGTATACTTTTGGCATTTCATGCCATTCACCGTCGTGTGTGAGCGTAATGTAATAGAAGTGGGATTCGGTATGTAAATTTGATATTGTACTTCTTGTGCTCGTTTGCAAAACTGTGCTTACCTTACATAAACGACTGTTTTAGAATGACACACGAGATCGTTACAACATTTCGAAGCCTCTTCATGGGCAATAAAAAAGATTTCACTGCGAGAGTAATTAAGATTATGTCCCTGGTTGCAGATGTTTTTTTTCTTGCACTTCTTTCACTGCCCCCACTGCTGCTACTCTATAGTTTTCTCATTGTGTAATTGAACGTTTTTTTGAACCTGCTATTACTATAGTTTATCGTGTCTCTCTAGTCATAGGTAATTTCTGTGTTGTTATAAGGTGGTGTCCTCCTAAAAAATTACATGGTTTGGCTGCTCACTTGGTTGCAGATTATAGGTGACGCATGTGGAATGAAATAACACTCATATATGCTTCTTTTGTGATTTATTGCGGCCTAAAATTGCCAAAAAGTTTTGTTACACATTCCTTGATACCACAATTCAAGCTGATAGTATCATTTGAGGAGGAAGTATACAATATAACTTATGTGCTGCCAAATACTGTTACAAATATGTATTGCAGAAATATATGTATGTGAATGGCTCATTTATTAACGTGGAGTAAGCTACCAAAGACTGATGACAAATGTACCTTTCCTCCTGATAAGAACATTTTTTGTGAGGTGCTAATTAACTAGAGGAATTATGGAAATGAATTATAACCGCGAGGACCAATCTTCAGGAATGTATGAAAACCTACCAGCTCCCCGTTCTTCCCTAGTCTCATCTGCATCAAGAGGAAGACACGAACAAGAAAGAAATGGAAGGGAGACACAGTCTAATCATAAAAGAACTTTGCTTAATGAATGCAGGACAATCTTCTACTTTGAAAAACGTAAATCATTCTAGAAACGATAACTCTTTCACATATTCAACCTCTGACAAATACAGCAACCATCAGCATCATAATGAAAATATAGTAGGTGGTGACGGTAGCATAGAAATGTCAAGAGACAGTCATTCTGGAGGCATGCCGAGATACAGTCGGGCCAAGAGTGAGAAAAGAGAAATTGTCGACAGCAGTTGGTTGCAGCAAAGTTTCCCGGTTGCTGGTGGCCTAAATCAAAATAATGTCAATGGGGATGGCTACAATAATCAATCAGATTCTTCCACAGAAATGAATAATAGCGTATCTGTAGCAGAAAGAAAAAGAGCTTTTGAGTCTACGAGCGGAACCTCTTCGTGTGCAAAGAATTTTGATGAAAATCCAAGTCAAGAACTACGAAATAGACTATACTCAAAGTCAACATCACAAAGGCACGATCCTCATCATCCAGATAGGTTATCTCAACAACTGCCATACAGAGTAAGCAGAGCTTCTCCACATGCTACTGGTCCAGACGAATGGGACTTCTTAGCCACTTTAAATGATATTCTACGTCGGGAGAATTTTCTTGGAGAGGATGATTTAGATTATGGGAGGCAAAACTCAAGAGATTATTATGGAAATCCGTATTATGTTAGGGAGGTCAATAAAACGGATGGTAGTAGCGGCATGTGTACAACAGCTCCTATGTCACCCCGGCCTCCACGACCAAACAGAAGAGCAGACAGAAGGAAAGAATACGCTAAGAACGAGATCACTTGATGCCGGCCAGTTTAGCTTGAATAACAACAGCAATAACAATAACAATCATGAGTTTCATGGGAGTAATAGTCATTTATCAGGCAGCACTATCGATTTACCCAGTGTCGGGCCAACATCATTAGGATATACGGGCTGTGGACAAAACCCGTCATCAGCAGCAGCAGCCAGAACGATATCGCCTTACCAAAATATTCCAGGAGTTCTTCCACCGTCTTGCATCACTGTAGAGCATCCATTTCAAACTTCAAACAACTTGTCAGTCCTTCCTTTGACTTCACTTCAGTATCAACGTCAAGCACTTACCTCACCTGTCATGAATTGTCTCAAATGCAGGAAATCATTTTCAACCTTTTATCAACTTCAATCCACCTCCGAACTCCATTAACATGCCAAATCCATCATCCCATTTTGCTGAAATGGGGCATATCACACACCGACAGCGTGGAGGCACAGATTTTTTAAATCCATGTGTTCAACCCCGGGTGACTAGGTCTCCTTTGCTGAATACTGTGTCTTCCAGCTTGGATTCAATTTATGAGCGTCTCAAAGCTAACGAGTATTTGGATCCTATTGGGCCATCAAGACCGTTGACTCAGGTGTATCTTGACAAAAACTTTGGGCTGGATTATCCAAATTCCCGGAGTAGTTACACTATGGATGCTAACAGTTGTGCGTCACATCCTAATCTGTATGGTGGCAGTGGTGGTGGTGGAGATCCACGTATTAATAGCAGTATTAGTAATAATGGGAACAGCAGTAACAGAAACTTTTTCACGCAAAATAATAGACTTGGGTTCATTGACAGTATTAATGGGAACAATGAAATTATGAATCGAGAGCGTGTGTCCCCTTTTCAACCTAATCAAATGCTTGAAAGTATGCCAAGATTAGGTAGGCACGGGATGCGATCCGGTGGGCTTGGTGGAAGCTTAAACAATTTAATGGGAACTTTCCAGCAGTGTTAATGGCAATGGGAATAACATTCCGGGTGGGAACTCGCCTGCAACATTTGCAACTAATAATCCATATTCCTCAAGTTGGTGGAATTTACCTGATTCCAGAGGTCGGAGTTTTGGTTCGTTCAAGGTAATTAATTGAATGACTCTCATTATTATAGCTTGCTCATGACAAAAGCTCTAGAGAATCGAAATGAATATTGATTGATTCTAAATACTGCTTTCTATTAATTATGCCCATGTAAACGTATACGTGTGTAAATCCTTGTCATCTAATCTTTTATTATCATTGAAACTGAAGCAACTCTGAAAATCTTCCATGGTTGAACTTATTGTACATCAGTATATCACGCTTGAATGCACTGATCACCAAAAAATACGTTACCGAATTGGAAATAATTTGTTTTATAAAACGAGAATTTTATAATTACTGAAATCAGGAGTTGGCTAAAGTAAAGCTGTCTCACACAAGTCATATATTATGTGCTTTTTTTAGAAGGGAATTAACGAGTCACCTTCAGCGCTGAACAATTTGTCGTCGAGTTCGACTGTTGGCGTTTGCGTCACAGTAATAATTCTTCTCTTTTTTTCTTTTGTTGTTGGTTGGTACTATTGCTTAAAAAGTTTGGAATCCTTGCAAAGAGTGCTGCTACACGCTCCTATTTAATTTGCTGGCTTTATCATATAATGATGCTTACCTGATGGTTGTAGAATCGTAGGATTCCTAACAGCATTCGTTCAACATCATTAGGAGTTATTTCATCTATTCATTGATGCGTAGTTTAATGGGCTACAACTTATATAGCTCTATTTCCGCTCGAAAAGCTGCATGTTACAAATTTCACAGAGAAAGAAATGGATTTGTGAACTGTAAACACTAGCGGGGATGTTGATACTTTAGTAGTAAAGGATCTAGCTATTTATCCATTACACAGGCTAACATAAACTACATTTCGTACCCGTAACTTTGTAACTCTAACAAATAACAGTATGTTAGAGACCAATGATAACTAACAGACGTAGCAATGTACTTAAACATTATGCTTTGTAACTATACATCATACATAGATAAAAAAAGTTCTAACTGGAAATTGCTATCTTCAACATTAACATCTCCAATCTGCCACTGTAGCATTCATTTCACCTACAGTTTTGTATAGTTTATAGTTGTTTTTATACCATTATCACGATGAAGCAAAATAAGTCTCTTACTTTGTAGTAGAATCATTAAAATGATCAAAGTAGAAAGTTATCTACAATCATTATTAAACTGAAAACAAATTTCTCGAGAAGTGTTGACAAACCCTACTACCATGTCTAATCAATAATTCATTCCTTCGTTAAATATAAAATATGATTTTGAAATAAGTCGCATAAATAAAATCCTTGCAGTACCTACAAATATATTTACGATGGGTAAATTAGTAGTCTTTTTATCATCGTGTATTGGAGTTCGCAGTACTCATGTTAGATTTATTGTGAATAACTCTCGTTAGTATACCTATTTTCTAACATATTTTCTTAAAATACCGGTAGATACAATTGTACAAAAACTTGTGTTAGATCCTTACGCTTGCTTGACTCTCTGGAAATATTTTCTAGTTCATTTTGATCAGATGCAGCTGCTTTAAAGCGTTAGAAACATGGTGTTCTATCGTCATTATGAGTGTCAACTTGTCAACAGGCTTGTGATGGGGGCTGGGCTTCTCTCTGGAGGTAAAAAAATGCGTTTGACAGGTTCAATTTAATTCGTACTGTCGTAAACTCGTTTGTGTGAACGATTTTAAGCAGTTGTGAACTTATATATAACTGAAACGAACTACATACTTCTAGCTGTACATCTAATGATTTTCATTCTCATTACAAATCTAAAGTATTCAGGGAATTCGTATCTATAAATTAAAATGTAAGAAATTAAGAGTATTTTGAAAACACGACTTCCTGCAAAAAGTCATTTACTATTATTATTCATTCCAGTTGGAATAACTCTAGCACATCCAAACAGTATATTATGTCGTTTTGCATAGTATTATAGCTCCGTAATTAAACCTTTCAAGTAGTACTTCATTTTTCAGTAACGAACTGGCATCCATTAACAGGCGGTAACAGTGGTATGGTAGTGCTTGTGATACCTATAAGGCAAACATTTCTATAAATGAGATTTCCACAACTCTATTCCAAGAGTGAAGTGACTCCACATGAATATAACAACTTGAATTGCAACCTGGCGGACGAACAAATAAAGGATTTGTGCTGAATGAGGTGTTCACAGAATTTTGCCAAAAGAACTCTTCAAAATCTACAAAAACATCTTCATTATGTGTCGCCTGACTTTAGCTTTGAGGATGCGCATGTACCGTTCCATATGCTCGTAAATCATTTAAACAGCTTTATAACAATTGTGAAGTCTAGCTGACAGATATGTATCCCAGTCGGTTTGGGGGAACTTGATATTTTCCATCATACATTTATCTCAGATAATCTTTCGTTAGAACCCCCTCTAAAATGGCAATTTAAACACAATTTGGTTAAAGTAACGTTCTTCACAAACAGGAAACTTCGGTTCAGTTAGAATTATTCCCCGAGCCCATAAAAGTAATCAAGTAAACAAATACGTGTGGCCTAATGAACTTTCTCTGAAAATTTGTAAGCTCATCCAAGTGCGATCGAATCTTCTAAGGATGAACTAAAAGCATTATTACAAGAATATTCGTCACCACATGTAATTATTGAGGTATAGCATATGACTTTGCCCAGTTGACAGGAGGCCTTGTGTTTAAATAATTGAATACCGTAGACATTATTCATCTAGGGAGGCCACTTTATGAAATATATGACATTGGTGCCTGTCAGCTTGTAGAATTTTTGGTTGTAAAATATGACCTGCTACTACTATACTTACGCAGCATTCAGAGTTCTACATATTCCATGTCCTGCGATCCATGTGAGAAAGCTATTTTGCAACTGCTTCTCAATTTTTCACTTCCTGCTGACTGATGAGCCCCAAGAAGCTCCTTTCACCGGCACAGTGAGAAACTCGTTCGTCGCAGTGATTTATAATGTATTAGGTAAGCGAGAGCACTCAAAAGGAGGATGAATTCGATTTTGAAGACCCATTTGAGGTTGAGTGTTGTATTCATGCACTATCAGTTCATTTTGCAACAGAAGGGCTCGGAGAATGGCTGTATTTATTGTCAGTAAAATGAGTTCGTGAAACTGCCTTCTCTCCGCTGTAGTCTGTTCTGTCGAAGCTTACACTGTTCAGGGAAACGTCTTTGTAATAAGGAACATCGAATAGTGAAAGAATCTATATGTGTGTGGATGTAAATGCATAGCTAAATGTATCCAAATCTGATCATCAGTCTATTCTTAGAAGAATAGCCTCTGTTACCAAACATTTAGAAGAGTGAGTGTAAACTGTAAACGCGTACGTATCTCACTCCGACTCCCTCCCTACAAAAGCTGTTTGCCCTTGGAATGAGCATAAAGCAGTTGTAATAGAATCTTTAGTGCTTTTACTTCTATGAACTAAACTACACAGCGACACGTTCTTGACTACAATATTGTTTGTTGAAGTCAATAGATTTTCTATTACAGACTGTTCAGGGTCGTGGATCTTGACATCGACTTTACAGGTCGAACTAACTTTTCGCTTTTCTTCACACACATACATACACTTCTCAGTTTTTTCCTATAAACCCGTCGTGGGTGAGCATCAAGTAAGATTTCTATGCATATGCTGACTGATAAATAAAGAAGTTTTCAACTTCCGACCTCAAAACATGCAAAGATGTATAGCATATGCATACATTATTATTATGGGCTTGGTTATTGGGTGTGAGGCATTCGTTTCTAGTCGTGCATTAAATCCAATATTCTACATGAGCTAATGGTGGAGAAGTGCAAACCAAAATGTTTAACCAATCCTCGTATACAGTAGCATAATCACTTTTGAAAACAGTTTTGGGTGCAATTATTAACAACAGAAACGGAAATCAGAGTTGAGAGCATGGGGGAGATAGAGAATATGAATTCTGATGTATAATTTTTTTTGTTTGGTACGATGTTATGAATATTAACATCGAAATGAATGTATGAACACATTCTCATCGTAATAAAGGGGTTCTGATGCAAGTAGGCAAGCTGAAGAATGTATACATGGGTCTGCATTTGCATATGGATGAAATTAGTTTTTTTTAAACATTAAATCTGCTGCACACTTCATCCATGGTGAGGAAAATGCTTTCTGAAGACAAACATATTCTTCTGTAAACACGCACCATCATGTATAAAAGCCCATTTTCTTTCGGCTTTTCATAATATGCTTGTCGGACAGATTTTTTAACACTAAAACACTGGATTCATTCTCCTATCTTGAAAGATGTGAAAGGTTTTTCCAAACACCATGTTTTTCTATTGCTTTTTCACTCCTTGACTCAATGGGAGATCCATATGCATCCATTTATGCTGCAGTTTTATTATAGTTTTTAGCGTAGCAGGAAAAAAACGTTAGACCAATTTGTGTTACCAACAAAAAGCAATTTACTTCGTGGAAGCATTTACTGCTAACATAACGAATTGCAAAGCAAGGCTCATTTCTTTCCCTGCAAGTGCGTTTAATCTTGCTGACAGTAAGCAGCGAGGAGAATCTTGGCGTGTAGTCTTATTCATCATCAGATTTTTAACTTCTGTAGGTAGTACACACGGTAGACAAAAAAGAAGTTAAGAAGTAGATATATAATGTTGAATGTTTGTATGTTTTGGACTGAGGCTTGTGTATACAACAGCTTACAACGGAGATAGCCAAGCAGCCAAGTGTAACTGACGAGGATGATCTGCTTTTCTTCCTTCTTCCTTCCTTCCACTCTGACAAAGTTGTTCTTTTTCCAACACTACTAGTCAAGTTATACGGGAACCATTCTTTATATCCACACTGGGAAAATGAGCTGTTGGTTAATTGTATCTGATTTGTAATTACTCTACTGGTATTTGCCGCTCGGAGGCTGAAGGATTCACTTTGTGACGGAAAGGAAGAAATGAACGATTTCTACTAAACTAAAACTAATGGAAGCAACATGGGCAAAAGTAAAGTAGGTGGAAGCTAAGCTTTCTATAGCTCGCATAGAAAAAGTGAATAAGCACTTCATTTTCTTAAAAGTCTCTCTTATGACAAGAGAGTAATGGAAGTATGAAGTGTGGAATGTTGGGTTTAGCTTATCTCCAATGATCTTTGGCAAACACAAGATATTTTGCGCTTATTTGAAGGATTTGTGACACATCAGAGGCAGCTGAAGAAATAAGTGGGTTACAGTTAATAGCTGGAACCGTTTGTGTAGTGAGGAGTGATTAATATGTGGAAGGAAGCAATTCGGATTTCCAAATGAAATAACCTTCAGTGAAAAGCCCTAAGGTTTCGGATGAGTGCTTCTCATTGTTTGTTAATCGTTCTGGGTGACAAGTTTGTTATACAAACGTACAAAATATTTTGTCATTGACACGATGAACTGTTGGCCGTGCCCATGCTTACATATTGGAACATAGGGAAGGAATGCGGAATCTAATGACTTTAAATGAACTTTTACAATGTTTGCATGAAGTATAAACAGCATTCAAGATAAGCTGTAACCTACGTATACCTAAAGTTGTAGTTGTAATACTCACTGTTGTTGGAAATAGAATTTAGTGTAGGTACAAAAGATAGTGAATTCCTTGGTTGGGTAAATATGTCAATGCCAGTCAAGTGTGATAACGGAAGCTTTGACAGTTTTTCTTTTTGGGGTGACATGCTTCTAAAAAAAGTACGCCTTACCGATGCTAAACCTTCTAAATTTCATTGGAGATTGATGTGATTACCGGATTCAAATAGATTAGAGGTCTAGAAATGAGATTCTTCGTCCTTGCTCATGGATATATTTTGGGCCAGACGTCTTTATATGCGTAGACTTGGCATTGGCAAATCATCTTTCGTTGTGGGTTTCGGATGCGAATCTTAGCCTATCTTGAGATATATGTGACAGGCTTCGGTGATTATCTACATCTAAGTTAGTTAATGTACCAATTGAAATAGATTAATAGCAGTAATAATGTGCCATTCCATTTGAGCACCAGCTATCAGAAATATTTCTACTCCCTACCGTAGTGTTAAAAAATGTGAGCTAAGATTGAGATCCCAACTTTTGATGTCATAATGGCATATCACTCATCAAAAAGTCCAGAATATTCAGTGGGCTTTGAGCCTCTTCAGGTGGAAGAGGATGATGACTTCGAAGAACTAGAGTTGCTTACATCATCCCAAAACAAAGTTTCATCAAGCTGTTGTTCGGAAGTTGACGAGGGAGAGGCGGAAGAGGAGGGAGAAGAAACCATGAGCGAAGAAGAGAATAATGAGGACGAGGAAGATGAAGAGGATTCTTCTGGCTCCTCGGCAGAGTCAGACACTTCAGAATTTTCAACAGCGGACTCACGTCCACCGAAAGATGCCTCCCACTCCCTGGATTCATCAGTGATTTCGAAAGAGTTGTCGTCGTCAGGAGTTTTGTGCAAGAACTTGCCTCAAGATGTCTCAACAAGTAATGATTCCACGAGTGCTGTCAAGCACAACTATGGTTTGCAGAAGATGCCGTCTTACGAGTTTAAACTGAGTAAAGAAGGGAGTAAGATGTTGATGATATTACTATATGCTTTCGGTTATTTTTTTTGGCATGGTTGATGAAGTTACAGTTAATATCTGGCCCTACTAGTTTCCAGTCTCGTGCATTTCTCCCACAAACTACTGAAAGCAGACAGTAGCTTCCTGGCAAAGTGTTACTCATTCATTTTCTTCGGTCGATGCTATATTGTATGTGTGCTCGGCTGGCTTTTCTTCGAAAAACTTCAGGCAAATGAACATAACAGTAATTTTGCTCATCTCTTTCCTCTTCCTGAGCAGAGCAGTACTTATGGCAGTAGGTCGTGTGAGATTTATTATGCTGATATGGCACAATGACAGCCTCAAGTAGGAATTATGATAATGGGGATGTCGAACGTATGTATATTGCTTCAAGTAGAATACTTTTGTTGGGGTATTATGTTACTTACTCCGAACTGGATCCTTTGGGAACAGAATCATTCACCCCGGAAGATTTAGACTGATTATTTGTAGGATATACCCTGGAATGTAGCAGGCAGAAATGAAATGAGTTCCAGCTCATTTCCAAACTTCTATGAAGAATGCACGGTATGGAGTAGTTAGTTCAAAATTAATCATTTTATATAGTTATAGTTATAAATGTATGTAGGAAAAGGAAAGAGGCATGTATCAAAAGTATATTTTACTTGACTGCAAATGTGACTGACAAAGCTGACAGCTTCAAGCAGTGTGTCATATACACAAGGGGGAAAATGAAAGAACTCACTTGGTATTCTGGATTTCTTTTATTTGCAATCAGAACAGAGTAAATATGGAACCGGGTTTACCAGATTGGATATTCTGCACCGAAAATGAAATGAGTTTCTCTGACTTTTCCAAGCTGACAAGTAAAAAGATTTCTTAGTAGTTTTATAATTCAATTTTTATTCATAAAAAATGTAGATGAACATTCTTACGTTATGTAAGTATATACTCCATACGTATATGCGTATTATATTTGTAATTGTAGTTTTTATTACAAACTTATTTCCTCCCTTTTTTGTGGGAAAGGCAAAATCATGAATTCATCCGTGCAATAAATTACGCACGACTTCATCATCAAATAAATTTCCCAATTTCGACAAATGGAAAGTAATAGATTATCTTGTGCTTCGTTTTCTGACTAGTTTTTCTATGAATGTTTCCATTTCCAACTTCAGGTTCAGCCTTTCCAATGCATATGCAGTTGGCCGGAAGCCATCATTCTTGTTGAGTGTGTACTGAGTATATGAATGCTTAAAAATGCTTCTTGTGATCTGTCTCCAAATGAGGAATCGTATTATTGAGAAGCAAAAGGTGAATGTCAAATTCATGATATCATTGAGCAGCAGTATTATTGGCTTGAGTGGTTTCCGGAGAAATTGCTGTGTGCATAATTCAATATTTCATATTTGTTGAAGTGTGCTCCACAGGCTTTCATTCAGAAGATATAGCAAAAGAAAAAATGAAAATTCCTTACTATTTTCCTTTTAATAAATTGAATTATCTACTTGCTATTACGGTTGGTTAATATCATTATATTGTGATGCTCTTTTATTACAGTTCTCTCCATATACCAAGAAATTATTAAAACTTTTGCAATTCATTCATGAATCCAATTCATTTAATTATTGGATTGGTAAGGAGAATGTAGAATGTGTTAGAAGTTGTTGAAATCATAACTATATTGATCGTATTGCATTGTGGTTTAGTTTGATTCAATTCTATGTAACGCAACGGGACTTACTTCAATGTTGAATGTTGTACACAATCGCTCTTTCTTTGACTCTACCTCATCAGATGAAATGAAGGCAACTCACTCAACCCCATCACAATGAATCCCCATTTTTGCTTTTACGTAATGAACTGATTGTGGACTTGAGTTTGGAAGCAGTTATTTAAATGCAAAACTTTAGCTTTTGGGATAGCAAGAGCATATAGCATCATCATCTCTCCGAGTCATCATAAAACTCCGTTTTTGCTGCATCCTTCTATTCCAGTTCCACAACTTTCTATTACTGCTGCATTACCTATGCTCTTGCTCTCATTTTTACGAACCTTGATTGGCTCAAAACTCTGTATATTTTTGTACTAACATGGAATTATAGATTTCCTGGCAAAGGATGCATATTGCCGCCGTCAAGAAGCTGGAACATACTCTGCAGATGCAGATACTGACAGATAAATGGGCTATACTGCGAATATACTATGTATTTTTATACTTATTCGGGATATATGTATACGTACACTGTACACTCACGCAAGACTTTTACTGTCGACGACAAGTGTATCTTGTCAGAAAGAAAAGTCCACATCTGGCGATGCATTTCCAGAATCGTATGCATAAATGGTAGTGTCAGAACTGAGGAAAGACATTTTTTGGGTTTTGTGAAGTGGTTCCAAATTCCATTTAATTTTGGCCAAGGTGACTGCTTGGTAATATGCTTCTGTATGGTTTTGGGTAATGACTTTATAGCGGCATGTCGCGAGTCGGTACCTATATAGTGTCATTTGCTTATACACTGTAGCATTACTATTACCAAATACGAAGATGATCCACAGAGAATATTGATGTTAGTGTAAAAAAAACAGAATTGAAAAGCACGTCGGATGAGAGAAAGGTGGAATGTTGTATTTTCTCGAATTCCTCAAGAAATCTAACTGCTAATAGAGCTAAGCAAAGCATTACTGTAAGTAAAATTGGCACGGTACGTTAGTTTGTTACGCTGCTTAACAATTCACAGGCAAAGGGAAAAAAAGTTGCAATATGAGCATCCGTCTTTTCTATTCTTCTTGGGCTCTTCCCTGACTTTGGTACGTGCATACTAAATGTCTAATTTAACAAAAGAAGTGGGATGCTTTAGGTCTCTCGGGTTTCATTCCTGTTCTCTTGTCGTGATGTACGTGAATGCATCAATTTTACAACTATTCGTAAAGGAAGGTGCTCCACGGAGTAGTTGTAATGCAATGTAAACTTGAAATGCCTTCATAGTATATTGTATAGTCGCGCATACATTTGTACACGTAGTTTGTAGTTTGTATTGAAAGCCATAATGTGTGTACCTGCCTCTCTGTTATCGTGAAAGTTGCGTTGACATGAAGAATCCGGGTTTTTCTACGAGAAGGAAGGAACCTTTTTTCCCTACAAAGACAAAGATAAATGTATCAATAAGCCTTCTTTCCTTGCATATGTAATAGAACCTTTATTAGGCCCCTAGTCTATCAGCTCCATTCAGTTCTCTTTGCCGTTTATAATGTCATTAACAGAGTGAAAGAGCGTAACCAAAAAGATGGGAAGAAAATTGTATAGAAGTGAATAAACAGTCAGACAACACATGCAATGCTAGAAATATATGACCAGGGAGTATTTTTAAGCCACGCCGACAACAACTTCATCTAAACATATTACTAAGCAATACAAGATGCAATACACGTAATCCACTCTCTAGCTTTGCAAACAGATTGAAAAAAATAAAAAGAGAAATAAATAAACCTATTCTTGGGACAAACAACCTTTTGAATTACTGTAACTTTGATAGTTAGCACATTTTTAGCTACATATACGCACGGTTTTTTCACTTTTGGTAATGATCATGACTGTAAAGTTGTTAGTGATGATGTGATGCTGTTCCTGATACTTTCAAGATTGCACTTGTATCATTAACTACAGCAGAAAAGATGCCAGAATTAGATAGGTGTAGTTTTAGTTCCAGTATAATCATCCCGTAATGTGATGGTTGCATTTTCTTACACTATGTAGGCAGTTTACATCACGTAATACATATGTACGTAACGTTCGTGATTTAATGGAGTGAAGCACGATTTTAAGGTATCTCGTATTTAGAGAAAAAGTTCAAAACAATTTGCTCCTCTGTGAAGCACATACTATGTTGTCTGGTCGCCTTGTAACTTGTTCGAAAGTTCGAAAGGCAAAAAAGAGTCTAGGTGGCATCGGTGCACTCCTCGAAACTGTTAAAAGAAAAAAGTCACTTGTGTCTTGTATTTGTATCTGTATCATCCTCGCCTGTTTTTTACTCCTTTGCGTTGTTGTACCACTGCGAAAGTCATTTTTATATTTGGATTTCTTATTTAAAAACATTTGTGAAAGATATTGGATCAAGGGGAGTTGTGAGTTGTGAACATAGGTCTTGGTACACAGCTATACACATATTTTTGCATACTATTTTCGTCCCTTCTTTTCTTTCCAAATAGTTTTTTTTATGTATGTAAGACTAAGCTTTTAGTGCACTGCTTGATTGCCTAAACTCTGGTTTGGAATACGTGATCTGGTTTCAGTTTTCTTGCATAAGTAAGTGCTAGTCACAACGTGGAAATGGCATGGAGTGCAATGAAGTAAAATGTGGTTTCTTTCCATATACTGTCAGTTTTGATCTTCTGTGCTAATTTCAGCCTCACGTTGTTGACTGCTTTATGATAGGGCACACTGTGTTGTTTGTGGAGAAGCAAAGTGAGCAAGCTACTAATATACTCAACTGCAAACGGTTTGAGGAAATGCCTTTCTCAGACTTTCAGTCTCTTCACTTCATTTGTATATATAGTTTTCCCTTGGATTTCATTGAGTATCTGGCCGTGGCGTTATTTTTAGTTCACAATGACAAATGTGATAAACGTGTGGTTGGTTACTTTTCATAACACACAAAAATAATACTTTCGCCATGAAGAGAAATTATCTGCACTCAGTCTGAAAAACGATATCTATATCCATTCACAACTGACTCCCATTTCATTCAAGAACACGTAATTTCATCAACACATAACGTGCCACGGTGCGACACTCAAATCTTTTAAACAAATCCCATTTTCTTGCCATTTCATACAATATATATCATATATATTATATCTCGTAATATAATGTAGCAATTTGTGGAGAGGCGAGTGCTTCAACTTCAACAATGGGAAAGCCAGGTGGTGGTGGTAGTGGCTCATCTGGTACAAATAATTCTATCTGACTCATCCTCGCCAGGAAAAGGGGGAACGATGTCGATGGAAGAAAGTTTGAAAACAAATAAAACCTGTCAATCATCATCTGAAACTTCTGTTCCTGTCTCATCAACCTCTACCATCACCAGTTGTACTTATACTTCTACTTCCTCATCGTTGCCACAATCAACAAACTTTCTATTGCTTGGAGGCAACAATTTCAATAGTTCGGATGGTAGCCAAAATAAACTGGCAAAATCAAAGAGTCCTGTAGGACTTTTTACGGGATTAGGTGCGAAAATTCCTGTTATCAGCTCATCTGCCACCGCCGCTTTAGAAAAGCATTTGAAAGGCCTGAGTGTTGAATAACAGTGCTTCTGCAGCCGCGTCTTCTGTTGGTAGTATTAGTGGCACTGGTGGTGATGATGATAATAACATTGCCAGAGATAACAAGAGAAATAGCAAAAATATGGAAAATATTAGCTTTCTATCAACTGGGCTCCCACCTATTCCTCCAAGTGGGAGTGCTAACAGTGCTACTAAAGAAATGCTATTTGCTCCCCCATCAAAACCCACTCGAGTCTCGTTATCAACAAAATCTTCTAAACAAGCTCGTCTAAAATCACCATCCAGAAAGAAGGCAAATGTCAGTTCACCTCCTCCCACCATGGATGACATGGTCCTTGGCTCCGGCTCTGTTCAGGGTGGAGGCAAATCAGTTAAAAAGAAACTATCGGGAAAACGCTACGCCTCATCTCTTCCTGACAGGGATCGATGCTCAGCCACATCTCCTGTTGCTTTTGATATGAACTCGTTTTTGTGTCACACGCAAGGACCAATTGATTTCTCCACTCTTTTAAACCGAGTTCATCAACAACAGCAGTACTTGCAACATTCACATCCCCATCTCATCCATCATCCTCAGCCCACCGTTCCAACTCCAGCACCAGGGGGAACAGTTTTTATGGGGCATCCGAAGCCTACAAAGCACTGTAAAAATAAACACATGTGGGCTCGAGCATCTCTTGAAAGGGATGTGTATACAAGCGCTCCTATTTCATCCCCTACATCCATGCTTGGAAACGGAATGACGTGTAATAATTTGAATAGCGGTGGCCAATCGCTTGGAGATAAGCCATCATGCAATTCAAAGTTAACTGGTGGAAATCCACCGAATCCTTCAAATAGACATTCATCATATCATCCAAATTATGGACTAGGTCCTGGTGCTACAATCGGCGATCCTGCAGCAGCTGCCGCTGCTGCAGCGGCCGCAGCATATAATGCACACTTACTTTTTAGTAGGCCCACAAGTCCTTTGTTCATGGATTCCGCTAGTTGTTGCAGTGATTACAGTGCATATTGTCCTGGATGTGCGGCGAAAACGTTTCCTCGTGTTGCTAGATCAGGAGGGCATCATGGTGTTTGCTATTGCTGTCATCCAAATAATAATGGATCGACTTCGCGACCACCAATTAGAGCTCCGACGGCTGCTGTGAAGCGTTATTGATAATGCTAGTAGCGTTGGAGGCGGGGTAATATGTTATAAAAAACTGGCATTTCAATTTTAAAATTGGGTTAAAAAGTCTAGAAAGTTTGAGGATGAAAGCCTATAAGACAAGGCTAAAGCTGTGTTGATTTATGCATGTATGAATCAGGAAAAAGTAGTTGCTTTTTTGCTTACCTCGCAGAATTTCAAGGGTTTATAAAAAAGTTTGTTCAGCTACTTGTGTAAGTAGGTCTTAGCTTATTGATGGAATTCATGTCTTGTGTAATTTGATAACAGGGATCCCTACTCGGCCTTGACTATGAAGATCGTCTCCTTCGTCTGGAGTCTGATAAAGACACGCTTCATCTTCAAGTTTCAGTGTTGTCTGACCAGATTGAAGCGCAAACATAATAAGATTCATGACCTGGAAAAAATGTTGGATGACAAGCGAAATGTATTGGAATCTACTGAAGATCAATTGCAACGGGTAAGAAGAATCAAGCATTAATCATCCTTGGCAAAGTTTTTTCTGCTTACACAAGCTTTTTGTATAATATTTGCTTTTTTTGGAGAGCAAATATTTTACTATGCTTACACGTACACACTATACATATATTGCTGCTGCACACGCACAAGTAAAATACATGTTTGGGTGAAATGATCCAAATCTACAGATATGTGCGGAATCTTTTGATACCTTCACACAGGAACTCCTCCTGAGATCCTCCCTCGAAACTCAGAAGCTGGAGTTGATGACAGAAATTTCCAGTTTGAGACTGAAACATGCATCACTAGAACGTGAGAATGTCGAGCTTAAAGATCGTGTCGTTGGAAAGTCAACCGGAGATTTAAGTTTTATTGACTCAGGAGGGCCTGGCGGAGGAGGAAATAGTCGGATTTGGGAGAAACCACCTATGGGCCCAGAGAGATCTACGTCACCAGCTCATAGTCTTTCTGTTCTTGACCCTGCCATGGTGGCTGCTTCGCGATCAAGGCTTGGGGGTGCTGTAAATGAGCATCCACATCCACCACAGCGTACAAGGGTGAGTTTTTTGTAATCTGATGTAGTATTCTCAGCTACTATTACATAACAAATCTTTATCTCATGAAGTAAAATTAAATGCTTGTTTTAAGATAAAGTTGTCGGTCGTTCACTATAAAGAATTTGTTGCATTCACGGATGAGATCATGATTTGCAAAAAAAAAGAGTTGGAATGAAATGAGTAGTAAACAGATTGTTTTGAATAGAAGCAACATAATATACAAGCTCATTTATTTGTTCATAGATGTACTCTTCTCAATGATATTTACTGATAAAATAACATTGTTAATTTGACATGTTGCAGACACCGCCAGCAAATGCCTACCGTCGTGTGGATCAGTCCGCCTTTGGCACAATCCCAAGAAGGTCACCGCACTCTTCTCAGCTGTCTGCAAACACCGCATTGCACTTCAATGGGAATAATCTGGGCGGTCAAATCGGTTCATGAGTCCCATGGGAAATCTGGAAAGACTAATTCACTTTCAAGTGGAAACATTCATGCCATCACGAGCTTCAACAATGGTAGCCAACATTATAATAATTTAAACAGTAGTTATAATAAAGCATATAGCATCATCTCATAATGCTTTCACTCTTTCCGCTCTCCGCAAATAACAAAGATGGGACAATTCAACATAAGAATGCACAATCATTTTACGTACATGGACTACAACAACAAAATATACAGACACACAATCGACTCCCTCTCACATCCACAGCTTTACTACAACACAAACACCACCAACAACAGCTTCTCCAGCAAGAGAAAGCGCTGCTGCTGAATGCACAAAACAGTAAAATACTTTGCCACACAGTTAATTCGGGGGAGCATGCTATTTTGGGTAGTGGTTACGAACGTGAGCTTGGTGGTGGTGGTGGTGCTATTCTTGTTAACAATCATGATGATAATAATTCCTTCAATAATCATTCAGTGCCTTTTCAATCCTCCCCTCCACCTGTTGTCATGTCTAACTCTCCTCCCTTTTCGAGCCCCCATGCCTCCCCTAATCTTCACTCTTCTGCTACTAGTACATCTGGGGCTTGGGCCTATAGAAAAGCACGCGCTCGTCGTAGTAGTGGTGTTGCGCCTTCTTCCACCTCTGGAAGTATCGTCTCTACTATCTCTCGTGTCTTTAATCCCCGTTCCAGCTGTCGTAGCACGTCTACACCTAATCTAGGTTTGGATTTTTTCCTCTGTTTCTGTTATATGTCATCTCGCTTTATGTAGTTTTCTTTGGTAGCTTAAACTATGTTTATTCTGCCCTGTAACAGTGCATGTATACTTCATTCGTATGGATGGTACGTACACGCTCATGTCTGAATCGCTTTTCATCTCTTTCAAAAACTTTTTTCGTTAGTTTTTTTTACCAAAAGATTTTGTGAGATTACTGAGGATTCTTTCTCTTCAAATGCCATATACATAGAGAAGAGTGAGTTTAAACTTGGATTTTCTAGTTAGTTTTCGGAGGAGCACAAGCAAAGCGGTCGCTTTTTTACAAACAGAAAGTTGGAAAAAGAAATCATTATATTTTATTTGTTTAACCTTTTGGTTATATGTCACAGTACACTTTGTATTTGTGAATGTGATGAACAGACAAACAAAGTAGAAAAGCAGTTTTCTTATTCTCAACTATTCTGTTTCGGAGAGTATACTTTGTGTTTGTTTGTTTGTTTATGGAGAATGTCTTATCAAACTGACTAAAACTCGAAATAATCCTGCTTGCCATGCTTTTTCCAACACATATATAATATACACACTACATGTTTCCATTACAGACTTCTGTTTCGTTGAACATTTAAAGAATTATCTCACGTTCCTTTCACATTTTTTACACATTTGCAATGTCATTCTATGGATGATATACGGTAATAGTGGGCCATGAAAAAGTTATTTTGTTGCATGGCATGTAGCATGGCTTTCTCTTTATCCCATTCTTTATTGCAGATGTGGCATTTGATACGGATAGAGCTAATTCTATTGGTACAATGTAATCACCCTCACCTAAAAATGAAACCCCGTTCATTTATTCTGATTGTGCCACTATAGTATCCACAACTGACAACAAAGATATGGATTGGGACAAGAGCGCTACTGCTGGTGTACAGAATACGGGAACAGCAACTTCCAACAAAAGCAAACAATCTCCAAATGGAAGTGGTAGTAGTAGCAGTCATAAATCCCGTGGAATCCTAAGAATTCTGGGGAAGCTTAGACGAAGCAATTCGGGAGGGCTAGATAATGACGTTGCACCCGAAACTACGGGACCATTCGTCCGTGGGGGCGTAAGAGCAACTGCTCATCCTAGATTGGGTTGGATGAAGGATCCAAGTCCTGTCAAAAAGTACGTTTCCATTTCCATTCTATAATATCAATGGTGAAACGGAGTGGATAGATTGATGTAAAGCTTGTTACGCGTTTTATCACCATTTTTTGATCACTCATGTGTATCTGATTTTTTGAGACCATGCATGCATGCATAGATGTATCATTTTCTGGTTAAATCTCCCTCAGACCTGATGGACCTGTAACCTCATGGGACTCGGATGCAGTGATAACATGGTTGAATTACCTTGGACTTGGAGCTTATGCGGGGGAAGTGAAACGTTGGGTTAAATCTGGGCAGCAACTTCTTGATGCTAGTAATCATGAGCTGGAGAAAGAGCTAGGAATCAAGGTACAGAGTATTTCCTTTTATAACCAACTACTATGAAAGTTAGATAGATATATATGTATGTACACTATTGTACACTACTTACCCTCTAGTCATGCCATGTCATACTTTGGCCTTCTTTTTTCACTTTGATCCGATTTTTCTTGTAGTTTATGATTCCCGTAAAAGGTTATATGTGAGCTCGAAGAACAGGCAGCCTTTCTTAGGTACATGAATGTGTATAGGATCAAGAAGTAGATTACGTTTTGGGAACCTGTGGGTTCCCATTTTTATTTAATACGATTTAAAGAGCCACAGTGATGAAGATTAATATAAGAAATGTCAAGGAAAAACCTGTTGAAAGAGTAATGTGGACAATTTGTGAGAATGGTAGTTTTTTTGTACATAATAATCCTACCCACAAGTCACGAGAACTTTTATTTCGTGTCAGGGATGAAATAGACTTTTTAGCTTTTGCTTCGTTTTTCTTTCTCTCCACTTTCTTTTTAAGTTTGCATGTCCTTTTATGTTTTTGTTTAGAATACCCTGCATCGGAAGAAATTGAGCTTAGCATTATACGCATTGAAGCATCCTGAGGAGGAAGACAATGCTGGAAAACTTGACTATCATTGGGTTATACGTTGGCTAGATGATGTGGGCTTGCCACAGTACAAAGAGTCATTTATGGAAGCTCGAGTTGATGGTCGAGTGCTGGGTCACTTAACATCGGAAGATTTAGTTTCCCTCAAAGTCACAAGTGTTTTGCATCATGCCAGTATCAAAAGAGGAATTCAACTCTTGAGAATTCACAAGTTTCATCCTGATTGTCTTTGTCGTCGTGGTGGCCCTAATCCTGGAGCTGTAAGTAATGGAACAGGAGTAGTTGTCGGGAATAACAGCAACGGAAGTAATGGAAATGGGGAGCAGCACAGTGCTTCGTCGCTCCCTTCAGGATCCGTGTGGGGCCCAAAGCACGTCGCAACGTGGACTAATCATCGTGTGATGGAATGGCTTAAAGCTATCGATCTTGCAGAGTATGCTCCAAATTTAAGGGGCTCGGGTGAGTAGTGCGCTCTAAATCTTAGGGATTAAAAGTGTACTTGGAAATCCTTTGTGCAAACAAAATCATCAGCTTCTGGAGACGGAGAGACTCAACGACTCACTACATTCTCTCCAACCATTCACACAATGTGTAGAATGATGAAGAAGATGATGATGATGTTTACTTGCAAAGAGGAGGAAGAGCATTAAATAAATGAAGTTTCTCGTCTGTTTGCCATTTTATCATTTTATTCATTGAGAAAAAGACGTGTGTCTTCTGTTTCCGCGTCCTCCACACTTTAATTTGATATATAAACCGTTGTTTTTCATATCACAATATGGATGGAGGATGAAATATATCAGATCGTATGCCTTTTGCTTATATGACCTTTTGTGTATATTCTAGGCGTTCACGGTGCTCTTATCATATTTGAGCCACGCTTCAATTCAGAGCTCATGGCTACGATGCTGGCCATTCCTGGAAACAAAACGCTTCTCCGACGGCACCTTAGCCTCCAGTTTAATGAGCTTGTCGGGAGGCATATTGTGCAAGAAAAGAGAGTTGCTGACACAGCTTCAGACTTCATTCCCTTGAATCCAACAACAAAAGTTAAGGTATGTGGAATGTAAAGTGAATGTTCATCATTTGCCTTTTTCTACACTAAGCCATATAGCGAGCACGACGAAGGATTAATGTAGGCATTAGTGTGAAGGAAGTAAAAACCAGTCAAATAAGTAAAGCCTATTGTCAGTTTCCAGTTTACTGGCTCCTCATATGTTTGCCTACATGTGCTTGCTTGTTTGAACAGTTTTACTGGAAAAAGCTTAGCCATTACCACCCCTTCTTTTTATGGTAATTTTCTATTTACTTTCTAGCTTCCAAAGAAGTCTCAGTTCCCACTGAGAAAGAAAAGACTCAGCACAGAAATGACGGAGGACTTGCTTTGTCCTAAAGATCTCAACACATACCCATTTAACACTGATTCTCTTACTCAGGTAAGCAAATGCGAGACAAATTCTCGTTTTTCCTTAGCCAAAATAATGAATTCTAACGTTCATTAAGAAGTGAAGAAGTAGTGGTTTGGTTTATACGGTTGGCATTTTAACTTTGTAACTTTTGGTAAAAAGAAGTCATTCAAACGTAGGAATATGTATCTTTTTTCTCTTGTAGATAACAACAGCAGTCAACGAAATGTCTGTTGATGGGACAAAGGCGGAGGAGAAAGTTAGCGATATTTGATGAAATGCCTTTCCCTTTAATTTATTAAAGTTTAGTTACGACGAAGCCACACGGTAGTGACGAAACTAAATTTTATTACATTGTTTAAAGCTGACACTCTAAAAAATAAGCGTGTTTTAATGAAGTAGTGGTGCAGCCGGAGGGTGGGAATGTGAGAGCGGAATCCGAAGTCATCGTGTACAGCTCCATTTTATACCAATTCAGTACGTGTAGGAAACAATAGTTTACATTCATATATAGAGAGAAAACATAAGGTAGAGAGATGCTAATAATCAGTCTACCTTTAGGCAAAAGTTAGTTACAGGACCGAATTTTAATCCTCTTAAGCTGACAAACTCCGTTTTAGCTTCTTGTTGAAAAGTCTCATGTTCCCCCTTTGGCAGCTTTTATCAGAGCAGCAAGTGAAAATAGTCATTTTTGCTGGAAGCCCGTCGTCATTGTATTATATGAAATCACTATAGCTGACACGTAAAAGGATGGGGCGAAAAATATCGATTTGACTTTGACACTGCTTTCACCACAATTGAAAATGAAGTGGATGGAAAGATCTGATTGACTTAGTAATTTAAAATTATCAAACAGACGAAAAACCAGGTCGGTTATCATTTAATATTTATCAAAGGCTCCATCTTATACACTGGAAAAGTGTGTATACCTCCAAATTGCTTTGTTTTTAGATAGAATAAAGGAAGTTAGCAAATATTCGTATTACAGTTATAAGCTAAATGTATACTCTGAAACATGGAAGTCATTTTATCTCACAGGAACATAAAAACAGTCAAAGTCAAGCATCTATGTATGCAATAGGTAGAGCAGAAAATGCAATAATTAATGTAAAAGGAGAATTTCCCTTTATTTGTATTTAACAAAGAGTTTGGAATGGCAGCGGCTGCCTGCTGCTGATGCCATTCTTTCCTCTCTCACACACAAAAGGGCTTATATAACATGTACAAATTCAATTTTTCGAAATATACAATAAATATAAAGATATATATTTCATACAATCCGCATGTATGTATACGTACGTAAGATACGAGCTATCACAATATATACATATAGAAATTAAAGGTATAATTACCTACTATATCTTACAAATATCTGTTTTCAACGGTACTCGGAAAAATAATGGGGGTGTAATAACATTTCATTGAAAACAAGAGACGAAAAACATCTAGATTGTGTCCATTTTCACCCTTTCAAAACAAACTTGCTGAGCTTGAACGAGAATTATGATTATATATATGTAATATTAAAAGTGCCTTCAAATTCAAATAATCTTCATGGTGTAACGCACATCACAAATAACTGTGTTCCACAAAGAAATATTATTGTAATTGAGAGAGTAGTCTACAGTCTACATCAAAGAGTGAATAATAAGGTAGCAAACTAAAATGATTGATTGAGTGGGGATGCCTCAAGGATTTTTTTTACATCTGCTATCAATTAAACTTGTCATGTTTTTATACACGAGTGAGTCAGAAAATAATTTTTGAACAACTTCCCTTTTGTCACTTTATTTACAAACTCTCTCTCTCTCCATAATTATCTATCTACCTTTTCTTTCCAACTTTCTATAATTTCATAAACCTTATGCACGCTTTAGGTAACGGGTTCGTATCACTTTGATTGCGAAATCATATCAGGGAAATATAAACAAACTCCTCCTGTTGTACTTTCAACTTCTCTTGAATAAAATAATTGTTGTGTAATTAATTAAGTATAATATAAACTTTCCTTCTAAATTAAAATGTATTGGTTATTATAGCATATAACATTATTATTATTATTTAACTATTGTGATTATAGAAATTTCAGTTTATATATGTCCACATTTTACAGTAAATCGATATATCATTTTATCCTAAAAAATATACAATTTGTGTGCATGTGTGTGTGTAATAAATTGCATTGTATTGTGTAAGATCTGAATACAAAATCCCACAAGGAAAAATAAAGATATGTCACCTTCTTATGTACACGCTTTTATTGAATTCCATACACTATTATTCTTTTCTTAAAGGGATCAAGGATCAATCCGACATAATAATTCCATTGCATGACTCGACTTTTGCGCGAAATACCAAGATAAAATCTATCATACTCGAAACACCTATATAACTTCTCTGACAGAATGAATGAACGAGTATAATATACGATAAGAAAGTAAACTTGTGGTATTTTGGTACATGAATATGACGAGTGCATGAAAAAAATTCAAAATTGTGCAGTGTTCGAAGCTATTATATAGATTACAGAAAAGAATGGATTGCCAATGTCAGTGTTGGGTATATGCTGAACTTGATTTCACCTTGATCTTGATACGTTGTACATTATTTTGTGCTTTTTATTTAAACTATATTCATATTATGTGACATGATTAGCCTACGTGTATTAAGACTCTGTGACCGGAAGAATAAATTCTTTTTTTTCTTATTACTCTACCCACCTCTCTGTTCGTTCAGCATATCATTAATACTATTTTCAGTACCTTGTTTTTGTATATATAACGTATTCATTGTTCAGAAACGGCTAAGAACGATTCAGTGTGGAAAATGTGAAACTTTGGTATTTTCTTATTATTTTCTTATGTTATGTGAGAGTTGATTATGTCACATATTATATTGTGTTCATGTAATGTGGTACACGAAACCTTGCTGCTGCTACACATAATATGCTTTTAATGATGAAAATATGTAATGTGTGCTTGGTTTATTTACGTATATAATAGTGTGAAGATAAAGTAAGCGTATAGATTTTTTCCTTTGGGTATGCGACACTTTATATAGACGACATTATACTGCACTCGTGGTTTTTTCCTTGTGATGGTGGAGACTTTGGAGCAGAACGAAAATCATTCGATCTTGCGGAGAA